>JARFOC010050068.1:0-20617 GCA_031763485.1 Osmoderma eremita | reverse complement strand
AATCGACCTTGGTCGAAATTCAAACGACTTCTAGTCGAAAAAGAACCTATGGATTTTCAATCCATAGTGGTTGAGTTAATACGATTATCTTATTGTTAAAATATTTTTCGCGAGTTATTATGGAGCTAAACTCTATAGCAAACGATATTTAGCTATTAAAGCAAAGATGGAAGGAGAAAGTAACAGCAATAACGACAGACAGAAAATTGGCTTTAAATAATATCTGAGACAGACACCAAATAATTTTCAGGTATTAGTGTATTTATTCTGTTTTGCAATAGAGTTTTCCCTGCCGGGTGTTCCGTTTTTCAAGCTGTTTCTCAATTTTGTGTACAAATTCAAAGTTTTTCAATCCCCAGTCTGGTGCTATAAGCAGTTGTTTGGGCGATTGCGATACAAAACGTTCTACGGCAATTTTGGGATTCAGCCGTTCTAAAAAATCAACAGCCAGATCTACATATTCGTCAGCGGTAAACAGCTTGAACCATTCGGGATGCAGGGCAAACTGCTGTGCCATGGTTGTACCTTTGATCAGTTGTAGTTGATGTAGTTTGAGAGTTGTCAGCGGTAACTTCGATATCTTATCCGCGTGCGAAAGAATGGTTTCCCTGTCTTCTTTAGGTAATCCCAGGATCAGGTGAGCGCCGGTACGGATACCTCTTTCCGCCGTTTTTAATATAATTTCTTCGGATACGGCGTAATCGTGTCCTCGGTTTATAAACCGTAATGTTTCATCGTTTGTGCTTTCAATACCGTATTCGATCAGTACATAGCGCCGTTTGTTCAGTTCGGCAAAATAGTCGAGCAATTGATCGTTTACACAGTCAGGGCGTGTTCCTACTACTATTCCCGCGACTTTGGGATGTAACAGCGCAGCCTCGTAGATAGCTACCAACTTTTCAAACTCATCATACGTATTGGTATAACTCTGAAAATAGGCCAGATATAATTGAGCCTGATATTTATGATGAAAGAACCTGATACCTTCCTCTATTTGTTCCGAAACTGATTTCACCGGTTTGCAATATTCTGGCGCGAAGCTTTGGTTGTTGCAATACGTGCATCCGCCGGTTCCTTTACTCCCGTCGCGGTTGGGGCAGGTGAATCCGGCGTTTATCGAGATTTTCTGGATACGTTCCGAAAATTCTGTTTTAAGCATTGTATTGTAGTTGAGATATCGTGTCATCGGGTTTGAATGGTGGGTGAACGGTTTTCTTAGATAAAAACAATCACAAGGACCTATCGGTGTGTCCTTGTGATTGCCATAGTCGGAGCTGTTTTTGCTATATGCCCATAGAGGTTCTAACAGCGTTTATTTTTTTATCGGCGGCCGCGTCAACGGCGTCGTAATCGGCACGGGTTTTCATCTCGCCGCGTACTTCGATGTAGAACTTGATTTTAGGTTCGGTACCCGATGGGCGCACCGATATTTTTGTTCCGTCTTCGGTAAAAAACTGTAAAACATTAGATGTAGTTGGCATATCCAGATCGCTGATCTTTCCGCTTGTAATATCGGTATGTTTCAGTGTTTGGTAATCTTTAACGGTTATTACACGCGATCCGGCTATTTCTTTCGGCGGATTATTGCGGAAACCGGTCATCATTTGCGTTATTTCTTCGGCGCCCGATTTGCCTTTGCGAATTACTGATATTCCTTTTTCTTTTCCGAATCCGTATTCGATATAGATATCTTGCAGCAATTCAAACAGTGTTTTGCCGTTGTCTTTTGCCCATGCAACTATTTCGGCCATTAAGGTGCAGGCCGATACGCTGTCTTTGTCGCGGACGAAATCTTCGGCCAGGAAGCCGTAACTTTCTTCTCCGCCGCCGATATATGTCTTTTTTCCTTCGTTTTCGCGCATTACCGCGGCAATCCATTTGAAACCAGTGTAGCAGTCGAAACACTCCACGTTATTTTTCATGGCTACATCGGCCATTACTTCTGTGGTTACAATGGTTTTGACTACATACTCGTTTCCTTTTAGCTTGCCGAGTTCTTTCCATCGGGTTATCAGGTAGTAGATGTAGATAAGGAAGGTTTGATTTCCGTTTACCAATATCCATTCGCCTTTGTCGTTTTTAATGGCTATGCCTATACGGTCGGCGTCAGGGTCGGAGGCCATTACGATGTCGGCATCGGTTTCTTTTGCTTTTTTCACAGCCATTTCGAGTGCGGCAGGCTCTTCGGGGTTAGGCGAAATGACGGTGGGGAAATCGCCGCTGATAATGTTTTGTTCCGGTACGTCGATGATATTGGTAAATCCTATGTTGCGCAAAGCTTCGGGGATGAGCATGATTCCCGTACCGTGAATAGGAGTATAAACTATTTTAAGATCTTTATTGCGTCTGATGGCTTCGGGCGAAAGTACTAATGTTTTGATCCTGTCCAGATAGATACGGTCTATTTCTTTTCCTATTGTATGGATCAATTCTTTGTTACCTTCGAACCGGATGTGGTCTACATTTTTGATTTTTTCCACCTCTTTGATAACGTTTTCGTCATGTGGGGCTATCATCTGTGCTCCATCGTCCCAGTAAGCCTTATAACCGTTATATTCTTTCGGATTGTGCGAGGCGGTAATGATAATGCCGCTTTGACAGCCGAAATGACGGATAGCGAACGAGGTTTCGGGTGTGGGACGCAGGTCTTCAAACAAATAGACCTTTATTCCGTTGGCAGAGAAGATGTCGGCAGCTATCTCGGCAAATCTACGGCTATTGTTGCGGCAATCGTGTCCGATAACGACACTTATCAGAGGTATATCGGTAAATTGAGTTTTCAGATAGTTGCACAGGCCTTGTGTGGCAGCGCCTACAGTGTATTTATTCATGCGGTTGGAACCGGCTCCCATGATGCCTCGCAATCCTCCAGTTCCGAATTCAAGATCTTTATAAAAAGAATCGATAAGTTCTGTTTTATCATCTGCATGCAGCATTCGTTTCACTTCTTTTTTTGTCTCTTCATCATAGTTACCGTCGAGCCAGGTTTGTGCCCTGCTTGTTACTTCAGTTAATAAATTGTTGGTGTTCATATTATATTATTTTTGAATTTATATCTAATTGGAGTCTGTCTATAATGTCCCCTATCTGCGTTACGCTCGCTTTTCGTATCAGTCATTTACCACAGTAAACTCCTTTCACTCAAAACTCGCAAGCCTTGATACCGAACATTCTATTTCAGACTCTTATTCTTTTGCTCTCTATTGCTTCAGTGGCTTTGCCCCTGCAACCCCACTTCATTTTTTATCCGTCGGCTGACGGACTAAAAAAACGAAGCAAAAAAAGGTCAAGGCTGTGCCCGCTTCGCTCAAAAAATTAGCGTTCGATTGGCTTAATCGTCCAAACTCACTCTCCGTCTGCTGAAGGATCGCTCAGACAAGGACGATTCTTAACGCCACTCTCTCTAATTTGGATAAAAGCCTTACGTTCGGCATAATTCAAACAAGTTTGATTCTGCTCTCACTTATCGGCTTTTTTTTTGCTCACCGGACGAGGCCGGTCAGAAGAGTGAAGTGTTGATAATTTTGTTGAGAGTTCAATTCTATAATGTCCCCTATCTGCGTTACGCTCGCTTTTCGTATCAGTCATTTACCACAGTAAACTCCTTTCACTCAAAACTCGCAAGCCTTGATATCTAACATCATAATCACAGTTATTGACAGACATTAATCTGAGTCTATAGCCCCCGTCCAAAGTTAATAAAGGGTGACCTCTTAATATTCTCAACAAAAATACGCTTTTCCGGTGCAAGAATTGTTAATGAAGGGACAAAAAAAGTTAACTTCAATATGTTAATCGCGTATATGGCTCTACTATTCCATTGCTGTGGCTGTTATCCGGTGTTTTTATTTAGAGTCTTAATTCCGAAAAAGAGCGTATCGCGGTTTTTTGGGGAGGAGAGGTGTTAAATCATAATTCAATTTTAATGTGAGGCGTGATTTCTATAAGAGAATAAAGCATGGAGAAGTTAAGATGCATATTTGTTACCGAACCTCCCTCATTTCCTTTTATATCTCGTTTTTTTTTACGAAATTTGCGCTTTGAAACAACTATCTAATAAAGTTAGTCTCAGCTTTTGAATTTGAATATAATAAAATAAGAAAAATCCGAGTTTAGATAAAGTCTTTTAAGGCAGTCTAAACTCGAAATTTTGTAAACATGGATAAGAATACAATTATAGGTTTTCTGTTAATTGCCGGCATTATGGTTGGTTTTACGTTGCTTAACAGGCCATCCGAAGAAGAACTTGCCCGTCGGAAGGTATACAACGACTCTATAGCGATGGTATACCAACAACAGCAGCAGGCGGCGGCGCAGATGCAACAAGACACGCTGCAACATTCGGCAACCGTATCCGATTCGGTGGCTGTAGCTCTGAAAAGTGATATTTTCGGCGAATTCAGCGCGTCGGCTTTTGGTGAAGAAACATTCTTCACTTTTGAGAACGAATTGCTCAGAATGATGCTAAGCAGCAAAGGAGGACGAGTATACTCCGTGGAACTTAAACAATTCAAAGCGCAGGAAGGTAAACCGCTTATATTGTTTGATGCCGACGAAAGCACATATAATTATGTATTCGTAACCAACAACAACCGTATTGTCAATTCATCCGACCTTTACTTTGAGCAGCATGGAGAAATAGTGAAAGATGCCGACGGGAACCAGACGATAACCCTACGGCTTAATACCAACTTGCCCGAATCGTATATCGACTTTATATATACTCTGCCTGCCGATGATTATATGGTGAGGTATGAAGTGAAGGCGAATAACATGAACGCGGTTATGCCGATGTCGGTCAATTCACTTGAAATGAGTTGGGGCATGGATATCCGCCAGCAGGAAAAAGGACGTTCGTTCGAAGCGCGCTTATCATCGCTTAATTTCCGTTACGTTGCCGGCGACATGGACAATCTGAGCCAGTCAAAAAACGACCAGAAGAGTATTAAAAACCAGTTGAGATGGATAGCTTTCAAAGACCAGTATTTCAGCTCGGTGCTGATAGCCGACAAAGCATTCAGTTCGGTTTTTCTGAAAAGCGACATAATGAACGAGAATTCGGGCTACCTGAAGTCATATCACACCGATATGGTAGTGCCATTCGACCTTTCGGGAAAAGACCCTACTGTATTTCGGATGTATTTCGGCCCGAATCATTATAAAACACTTGCAAGTTACGATAAAGATAAAGCCAAAGACGATAAATTATATCTACGCGATCTGGTATCGCTCGGATGGAGTATCTTCGGCTGGGTGAATCGTTACTTTGTAATCCCGATGTTTAATTTTTTCAGTAAATACATAGGTAATTTCGGGATCATTATTTTACTGATGACCATTGTGATCAAGATAGTGATTTCGCCATTGACATATAAATCGTATTTATCAGCAGCTAAAATGCGCGTGCTAAAACCCGAAATAGATGAGATCAACGCCCGCATTCCGTCTGAAAAAGCTATGGAACGCCAAAAAGCAACGATGGAACTGTATAAAAAAGTAGGTGTGAGTCCTATGAGCGGGTGTATTCCAATGCTTTTGCAGATGCCTATTCTTATTGCTATGTTCAGCTTTTTCCCCGCGGCCATAGAGTTGCGTCAGCAGAGTTTCTTGTGGGTGCAAGACCTTTCGGCATACGACGCTATATTAACCTGGAAAGCAGATATACCGTTGATAGGTTCGGTGTTAGGTAATCATGTGAGTTTGTTCGCCTTACTTATGACTGTAACCAGCGTATTCTCCACCAAGATAAGCATGGCAAACACTACTACATCGCCCGACCAGCCCGGCGCCGGTATGATGAAATGGATGATGTATCTTATGCCAATCGTATTCTTCTTTATGTTTAACAGTTATGCTTCGGGACTTACCTATTACTACTTCCTGTCGTCGCTGTTTACCGTGTTGCAGACTGCCGTGATACGCGCGTCAATCAACGATGCGAAATTACTTGCCGAACTTAAGGCAAAAGGAAAAGAAAAGGCCAAAAACCCGAAAAAGCGAAGCAATTTTATGGAACGGATTGAAAAGATGCAGCGCGAACAGCAAAAAAGCATTCGGGATAATGCAAAGAACAAAAAGCGTTAAAATAACGCGTCGATTACGAATCGACTATCAGAAAGGTAATCCCAAAAACAGAGCCTCATTCGAGGCGAGTGTTAAGGAGAACTGAAGTTAAATAATCATAGTATTTTCATGGTGCAAACCACGTATTTAGATAAAAATGAAAAAATACATATTAAAATATGCTGCCGTAAGTTTACTTATGATAACAGCAACTAATAGTGCCATAGCCCAATATACCACCGATACTATAACCTTTTCGCCGGATCACAGCCCGATGAATATGGTAGCAGTTCAATCGTATGATATTCCTCAATACTATCGCTGGGATACACCGGCATTTGAAAATGTGGAATTGGAACAACTGGAACAATTGGAACAATACAAGAACGACAATATAAAGTATCTGTCGGATATTGAGATGATGGAAAAGGCTCTGAAAAGAAATCAGAAAGAGCTTAACTCCCTCTATAAGCAAGCGCGCGACCACTCTAAGGTTCTGAAGAACGAACAAAAGAATCTGAAGAAAAAACAAAAATTCTACAAGCAGGATGAGAAACTTTCTAAAGAAGAAAAGAAACTCAGAGATAAGGAATTAAAACTGCTTCAGAAAGAGAGAAAAGCATACATAAAGAGATCGAAAAATATGCCCGGATGGCAAATAGAGAATAAATTACAGCAGTTTGATGAGAGGGAACGTCGCTTGAAGATTGATGAAAACAACTGGAAAGCCAAAAAGGAAGTAAACATGCGGAGTATTATGAAATTGGATGACACCGAAAATACATTAGATAAGCGTATGCTTGAAATAAATGAACGCCTTCGTGAATTAGACCGGTACAAAAGCGGGTTTGACCTGAAAGCAAAACAACTTTCTCTGAAGAAAAAGCAAGCCAAACTATCGATAAAATTAGCTAAAGCCCATAAAGCAAGCTAAGAAAAACGCCATTATAACCAGTAGAAATGGTTTTTGTTAAAGATTCAGCTATTATGCCTGAATCTTTTTTTTGCTATAAAGCGATTGAAATAGTTAGTAAAAAAGGTTAAAAAGTAAGAAACAGAGTAACTAATTACCTATTTTTGTTGATAATTAATCTTATAAAAAAGCTTTTCGCAATGAAGTCTTCAATCTACTACAAAGGAATATCTATCATATCATTCATGTTGGTTTATACATGCTTAATATCGCAAAACGCTGCTGTTGAGCAGGCAAACCAGCTAATAGCCTCGAAACGCTACGCTTCGGCATACGAACTGTTGCAGGGTAGTGATCCGAACGACCAATCTCCCGAAATAGCCATTGCCCGCACAAACCTGTTACTGAATTTTTACATCAAAACCGATAAATACCGCTCTTTCGGGCTTAAAGATATAGCCCCAAATCAAAATATCCAAGACTTCAGAGACACCAAAATCCAGCTTAAAATGCTAGAATACAAGCCGGACTCCATTCTGAACAAGCTCATAAAACAGTATCCTGATAACTACAAACTACATTACGCTTTAGGAAATTATTATTACGAAGTCTATCTTGTTCATCAGGATGACTCGTGGCTGATCCCCGACTCGGTGGTGATAGAGAATATTAAAATAAATTATCTGGAAGCATACAATCATGGTGAATATGACTACTGGTCGCTTTTTGGTATCGGTTATGCTTATTTGCTCAATGATGATTATGACAACTCAATTCCTTTTTTAGAGAAATCTATAGAACTGAATTCCGAATATCCGCTTAGTTATTACAATCTGGCGTATGCTTTCCTGCAGAAACAACAGCCGTTAAAGACAATAGAATTAGGGAAAAAAGCGTATGAACTGCAACAGATACCCCGATTCAAAATTGAAAATGCCATGCTGATATACATGGCCTACAGGGAAATAGGAAATAATGAACAAGCCATGGAATACCTCCAGAAAGCTTACAAATTGGCCCCTAACGATTACTATGTGTTAGTAGCGTTGTTGGAAATGGAAATTATTATGGATAAAGCCGAGTATAAGAGACATACAAATGAACTTTTTAAGCTCAAACCCGATAATCCTATTATTTATCAGGATATAATGAAAGCGTATTGCAGCAATGAGAAAGATAAGGAGTTTATACTATTTCTTGAAGCAAAACGAAACGAATACAAATCCAATTTGTCGGTTTCGGCCAATATCCACTTGTATATGGCTATCGCCCAATACGGCATTGATGAATGGGTGTCGGCGAAAATAAACTTTGAAAAGGCACGAAGCCTCTTCAAAAATCTTTACAAGAATGATCACAACGTTTTCAAAGTAATAGATTCGTATACCGACGCCATTAAAAAGAAGAAATAGGTACGTTCACATTTTTGTTTTATTGATGGTTACCTCAAAAAACTCCGCCCTTTGGGTTATGCTTTTGCCCTGATTCCGTTTTGCGGTAACATAGCGCTATACAATGGCACAAGCATTGATACAAGAGTTTTTTATAAATTCTTTCATAATTATCGGATATGGATATAACACAGTTTATTTTACGATTGTTAGCTGCAATAGGCGCCGGTGCTCTTGTAGGGACAGAACGGCAGTGGAGTAACAAAAGCGCAGGATTAAAAACCAATACGCTTGTTGCGCTCGGGGCATGTATCTATGTGCTGATAAATATAATAGTGAGCCGGCAGATGGGCAACAGCGACCCTACGCGTATTATCGGGCAGATTGTTACCGGAATAGGGTTTTTGGGTGCCGGTGTTATTATGCACACAGGAATAAATGTACAAGGCCTTACCACAGCGGCTACCATTTGGTGTAGCGCGGCGCTGGGCTGTGTTGCAGGGTTAGGTCTGTACCTCGAAACCGCGGTTTGTACCGTTGCCGTATTGGTAGTCAATATAGCATTCAGAAAGATGGACGATATATTTAATAGCAAGTCTAGGAAAAAAAACGGATCGGATAAACCTTTGTAGTTGAAACTCCGATTTATATAATACACAGAAAACAAGGAAAGTGGTCAAGAGCCTTGCGTTATTATTCAAAAGAATAAACGTTATTCTGCATACTATTTTCTCCGTAATAATTTTATGATGGAGAAATATGAGTTAACCGGAATCTCCGGCTAATGAAAACCGGCCGGAAACAAACACTTTCTTCCTTTTTATTAACAATAACTTGATAATCTTTTATTTCTCTATAAATTATCATTACTTTTGCAAACAAACCAAAAACACCTTGCCTCCATGAAAAAAGAGTATACTTTTGAAGAATTATTGCACAAAGCCGCCTCTTACTGCTCAATATCGGAACATTGCGTTTCGGAAGTGGAAACCAAACTTAAAGCATGGGAAGTGAATGAGTCAGACCGGAAAGAGATCATCGGTAAACTGATTGAAGACGATTTTATCAATGAAAAACGGTTTTCTATATCATTTACGCGCGATAAATTCCATTTTAATAAATGGGGAAAAATAAAAATATCGGCAGCGCTACAAGAAAAGAGAATCGATAAAGAGCATATAAATAAAGCCTTAAACGAAATAGACGAAGGCGAATATGAAGAAATGCTGGCATCATTGCTTAAAAACAAAATGCAGTCGGTCGAATTCGATTACGAATACGAAAAACAGGGGAAACTATTCCGTTTTGCGCAGAGCAGGGGATTTGAGAGCAACCTGATAGAGCGTGTACTGCGTAATATCTGATCTATTTCTTCTTCTTCTTTCTACCGCTTTTTAGCAACGCCTGATCCAATAAGTATAAGATCTGACCGTTGGTGCTGCGGAATTCATCAGCAGCCCATTGTTCTATTGCGTCCATCAATTCCTTATCAATACGCAATACAAAACTTTTATTGTTATTTTCTTTCGCCATTACAAATCCAACAGACCTAATTCTCCGATGATGTTTTTTATCTTATCCGGATTCTGAGTTCCTATCAGGACCCTTTTACCATTCTTCAGTTCGAGTTGGAGTCCATACCTTCCCGAAGCGATAAATGCCTTATCGCTATTTACATTTTTAATACTCATTGATCTGAAAGCGTATATGCCGCGGCGTATACCGAAACCTCCGTATTCAAGTATAGCATTATACTTTCTGATATACGCTTTTTCAACATCGCTCCAGGCAAAGAATACGGTTCGTATCGTAAATGGGAAATAACGAAGATAAATACCTTCATTGCTAATATACGTTTTGAGTTTCGATGACAATATTATAGCGGAAAAAACCAACAGAACACACCCCGTGGCGGTCAGTACTATGTTCGACATTGGATTATTGCCGAATCTTTCTCCCATAATTACCTGCCATACAAATCCCCATACTAATATAAGATTAAGTATTATCATCAGCGCCCATGCCCACCATCGTCCGAGCGATTGGCTTTCGTTAAAATCAATGTTCCGTTTCCTGTTCATAAAACCGTTTCAGTTTACTGCCGAAAATTTTCTCTTTCGATATATATTTATCGTACAAAATAAAGAGTGAAGTTACGATAATAATAGCTCCAAAACCGGCGTAACCTGTCACTCCGCTATTCAGTCCGTTTCCTCCCATCATATAAATAAGCGGAAATCCCGCAAAAGCATTAATCGAACCGTGAAAGACCGCCGCCGATAACACCGATTTCGATTTTAGAACAATATATATCATCACCGGTGTAAGTAAAATACAGAAGACTATCATCATAAATACTCCCGCTACAGGATAATCAGGATAATTATGCCCCATCAGTATTAGTGGAAAGTGCCAAACACCCCAAATCGCGCCTATCACAATCGATGCTTTGATAACCGAGCTGTTTCTAAGATAATAAAGCATATATCCGCGCCATCCCAGTTCTTCGCCAAAGGCAAAGAGCGCGTTGATGGTGCATGCTGCTAAAATTCCCTGTCCCGCTACCATCAAAAACATAAGCATGGGCGAGATTGCGCTTATTTGTTCCTGCAACAGATCCAATTGATCCGGCGACAACATGTCGGCGTAGCGTTCGGCTATACCTTCGCCCGTTCCCGAAAACTCTATTCCGGGAATCAACAAGCTTAATCCCAACGAAAGCAGCATAATGACAATAGGTGTAAATAATGCCACTACAAACATCAGGTTAAGCTTAAAAGAGATACGAAAAGGTTTTACTACCTTTTCCTTAAAGATGTATTTTTGGAGCAATAACGCTACCAGTGCGGGAACGAGCATATACAAAGCCCCGGCAATCACATATTGCATGCTGCCGACTTTAATGCCCGCAAGGTAGATTGCTCCGCCCATAGCCCAGCTCAAAAGACAGGTTACGGCAATAAATATCACGAGTCGTTTATTATTACTCATTTCAATATAAGAGGTTGTTATAAATAAAACAAGCTGTAGCACTTACTGATCTTAAGCAAGCTTTCTGTTAGTGAAATAAGGTACCCGAGTTTATAATCGGCTGCGCGTTTTCCTGTCCGCAGAGCACCACCATCAGGTTGCTGACCATAGCGGCTTTTTTGTCGGCATCCAACTCAACAATACTTCCTTCTTCAAATTTGCGAAGCGCTATTTCAACCATACCCACAGCTCCCTCCACGATCTTTTCTCTGGCGGCTATGATTGCCCCTGCCTGTTGGCGGCGAAGCATAACCGCGGCTATTTCGGGAGCATAGGCTATGTAATTGACTCTGGCTTCAAGAACCTGTATGCCGGCTATTTGCAGTCTTTCGTTTATCTGATGTTCGAGTATATCGCTTATCTCCGTACCGCTCGAACGCAATGTCAGATCAATATTGTCAGAACCGTCGTTGTTCATGTGGTCATAAGGATACATGCCGGCTACATTGCGCAATGCAGCTTCGCTCTGTATCTTCACGAAATTCTCATAAGCCTTCATTTTCATGTGTACGTTATCTTGATTAGTGCCGGCGACACCTGAAGACATCGACGCGTTATCAACATCGAACGAAGCCTTGTAAGTATCTACCACGCTCCATACCACAACCATGCCTATCATTACAGGATTACCCGATTTGTCATTCACTTTGATGGGTTCGGCATCAAGATTCCGGGCGCGAAGCGTAAGTTTTCTTGCAGTGTAAAACGGGTTTGTCCAAAAGAAACCGTTAGTTTTTACAGTACCCTCATATTTACCGAAGAAAATCATTACCCTGGCTTCGTTGGGTTCTATCAGCATAAATCCACCAAAAACAATCATGGTGCATATAAAGAGAACTATACTTAATATCAACAATAAAGTAAATACTCCGGATGATAACATTGAGTTTTGCACCGTACATACAAATAACCAGACCGAGGCTATTATTAAAAACAAGTTAAGGATAAGTACCGGAATACCGGGTAACTTCATTTTTTTGAATTCTACTTCCTGTGTTTTCATTGTGTGTGTTTGTATTAATATTAATATTAATATTATTTTGATATCACAAAGATATTGCATATCTTCGAAAAAAACAACTATAATCGAAGATATTTTTGTAAAAAAAGTTTAAGGTTAAACCTAGCGCGGTAAGGGTATGCAGAAAAAATTTGGAGTGTAGCGGCAGGGGAGTGGTTACGGTGCAGTATCGGACGGTCTCCACTACCGGGAGTGTCTTTGCGCCCGCATATTGAGAGTCTCAATATTAAGCTATTGAGATGTTCGTTAAATAGTGTCTGTCCATAAAGTCAAGAGTATCAGATAGAATGTTCTATATCAATGCTTGCGAACTTTGAGTGAATGAAGTAGGGTTGCAGGGCAAAGCCCCTGAAGTTATAACGAGCAACAGAATGAGAGTCTGAAATAGAATGTTCTATATCAATGCTTGTGAACTTTGAGTGAGTAGAATCCAAAGTACGTACATCGTAAATAATAAGAAGGAGTTTACTGCGGTAAATGACTGATACCGATAAGGGGCAGTGTAGACATGTTCCGGATATCAGAAAAAAATCAGGGAGTTGTAACTATAAATACAACTCCCTGATTAATATAGAAGCTAAGTTTGCTTAACGCACTTCAATTTTAGCTTTTTCTCCGTTCACGTCCATGATATAAAGTCCTGCCGGAATGGTCAGGCGTATCTTAGTCTGTGAACCTGTGGCTTGTTGTTGATACACAAGCGCGCCGGTAATAGAGAATATCCTGATTGACGCGTTGGCGTCCGCGCTTTCTACGTAAAGCTCATGTCCCTGTTTTACGGGGTTAGGATATACTTTCAAAGCAGAAACGCCTGCTATATTATCGACAGATGTACATGGGCCTCCGACAGGATCGGCGCATACCTGTGCCGACTCGCAGTAATCGCCTTCTACACTTACACAATAGGTGTGGATATCGTTATCAGGCGATGTTGTTTCGTAACGGTTAACGCCGGTTACCTGGTCTATCTTTACTCCGTCTTTGTAAATATTGAAGGTGTAAGGAATAGGTTCGGTAATGCTTACTTCATCCAGTTGCATCATATACAGGTCAGTACAATTGAAATGGCGGAAAGCGATATAAACTGTCTGCCCCGCGTAAGCACTCAAATCTACTGTCCTTTTTTGCCAACTGGCCGGCGCGGCGAGCGTTTCCTCAGTAAGTAGAGTAAAGGAGGATTCGGTGTCGGTATCGGTGGTAGAAATATACACTCCGTAATGCTCAGCCGGAAAACCAGGATCAAGAGGCATTACATAATAATTCAACTTGTTGCCTTCCGACAAGGTAATTGCCGGAGTAATCAGCCAGTTATCGGGTGTTAATGAGCCGGTGCCATTAATATAAGACGCTGATGCAACAAACCCGGAGGTTCCTATAGCGCCTGCTCCTGCTGCAGTATTGTGAATCCACATATACATATCTTCATCTCTATCGACATTACTCCAAGTAGCAGGGATACCGGTTTCAAAACTTTCGTTGAAAATTACATTATCCTTACGTACTACAACAGGTGTAAAATCCCATGTCAATGTAACGTCAGGGCAACTGAACCCGGCTTGTACATTAGTCGGTTCGGCATCACACTCGCTGAGAAATGACACAACAACGCTTTTACTATCCGAGAGATTGTTTCCTGCATATTTAGCAATAATAGAATATGTATAATCGCCGGTTGTCGAAAGCGCATCTTCGTATGTAAATATATTGTTGGCAAGAGTGGCTATATTTACTCCATTGCGGGAAATAATATAATTTTCGGGAGAGTTAAATACTTCCTGAGTAACTTTTTCGGGAAAATCATATTTTGCCGGAATAGACGATTCAGTACTTGTTTTAAGATATGCCTCAGAAACAATAGAAGACATGTCAATTGTACCGATTTCTGTTGTAGTATTATATGGAATGTGCGACAAGACAGCCGGAGATCCTGAGCCACTTATGGGCTGTACATGTCCAATTAATGTCCAATTAACACTATAACCTGAAGCTGCCAACCAACTCGTCCATGCTCCATTTATATAGAGCATATCACCTTTTCCGGTTACAACCGGACCGGCATCGCATGCTCCGGGATAAATAGTCACAGTTGTGGTCAATTTTTCGGTTCGTATGCCTATCCAGAGTTCTTCATAAATATTGATATTAATAGGAGTTGTCAAATCAATGGTATTCCATCCCATTGCAAAAGAAGGAACAGGTTGTGTATAAATCAATTCTTTAGGTCCGTTGGCGTCTCCTCCTGTCCATACGCATAATGTAACTCTTGCCCGGGTGGGATTAAAGTTAGCTGCTGCATTATTCAGAGAGCCAAAAGCAATTTTAGTTAATTGCATTTCCTGCATTTTTTTCAGATCTTCCTTTGTAAAACGAGCAGCCATATATACGTCTGCAGCTAGTCCATAGGCACTGTTTATCGTACCAGAAGAGTGTCCTATAGTACCTCCTGTAAACGGAGCTTCCCAATTGAGGGTTACCTCATTAGCCTCTAAGGTAGCTTTTAGGTTTTCTGCCGGTTTATATGGATTTACGGGAGTTTCGGCTGTGGCTGAAGCGCATACCGCATCAGATTTATTAGAGCCGTAAAGTGCAGTTAAACAATATTCATAATTGCCGGGTGCCAATCCGCTATCTTCATATGATAGGGTAGATGTGGATAATGTTTCCAGTACACTACCATCGCGCGAAATCTCATAACCGGTAAGTGGTGCCGCTCCGGCACCGGTTGCAACAGTGGCAGTAATAGGAAATAGTACATTGTTGGTTGTTGTCCAATTAGTACCGTTGTGCCACAAATTGCTTTTACCATTTGTTCCTCCGGATGTATATCGCGGAGAAGGATAGCCACTAGTGCCTGATGTCCGTGTAATTTTAACGGCAATCCACAGGTCTTCGTATATGTTTACCGGTACCGCACTCGTTAACGTAACTTCACCCCAAGCATTATTGTCAAATGTAGCCGGCTGACTGTAAACGAGCGTTGTAGGAGCTGTTCCGTTTCCACCCGACCATATCTGGATTTCGTAAGTACGGGGGGTGGTAAGATTATTTCCTGGATTCCATTTCACTTTAGTTATTTCACATGCCCCCATGCGTTTCAGATCGGCAGGCTCAAAACGGATGGCTTGGGTATGTGTAGCGGAGGTTACATTTGAACTCGACAGAGCTGACGTGCTTGTTACGTAGGTCAGCGAGTCTCCTGAATATGGAGCATTCCACGAAACGGCAATCTCGTCGCCTCTGGATATAGTTTTCAGGTTTTCCACAGGGTTATAGGGTGGTACGGGCGAAAGCGTGGTGAATTCCACACAAGTACCTTCAGACTCGCTACCGTTACTGTAAACAGCCGAAACGCAATAAGAATAGGCTGTTGCACCTGTCAATCCGCTATCGGTAAACGAAGTGGAGGTAGTATGGCCTACATCTACACCATCGCGGTAAATAATATAGTTTACTACCATTGGGGCTGCCTTAACAGGACCGTCATCCGATCCGACTTCCAGAGCATCCGATTTATTTACATTTATCAGGTTAGCCGGTTTGTTTGTTCTGTTTTTTTCAATAAAGGCATTGAAACCGTTACTGTTTATTCCCTGTGTACGGCTATCCAGCACAACATTCGGGTTAGGAGACGAAGGGTTGCCTGAACTTAAATATACAGAAGTAACAAAATTATTTTCAAATCCTGCTTCTTCCATCGGGAACCAGTCTCCTTCTTCACAAATCCAATTTCGTCCGGGTACAATGCTGTTGCCATCTACTATAAAACAATTTTCACCAAGAGTATGGATCTCTACACCTATCAGATATTCTTTTGATGAGTCAATTGTTAATTTAGAAGTCAATGTAACATCTTTGGACCCTGCGGTACGCCCTGCGGTAAATTCCTGTGCTCTTACCAATTGAGGAACCCCATTGTTATCTACTTCCCATACCTGTACAGTATGAGTTGCAGCGGCAGCTGTTTCGTACAGATAGAACCGAATCCGTTCAATATCATAGCCATCTAACCCTTTAAGATGCTCCGGTCCCCATAACGCTCCTGCAAAGAACGTAAATTCGGAACCGAAACGATATACGGTAGATGCTGAACCCGCGATAGTTCTCCATCCGCTGCTTGTTGCCGGCGCTGTCCAGTTCAGGTAAGCATTATTAAGAGTTATTTTTCCATTCAGACCGGTAGGCGGCAAACGATAAATATCGGAGCCGGAGGTTACGGTAACACTCACGGTTACTTTTTCCGATTCGGTAGATTCGTAGAAAGCCGATACGGCATATTCGTATGTTCCGTTTACTACACCTATCTGGGTGTAGGTAACAGTATTCTTATTATTTATGGTGTATTGTAAAATTCCGTCGCGATACACTTTATATCCCAATACCGCCTGATGTGCGGCTGCCGTCCATGTAAGTTTTACGTTACCGCCGGTAACTTCCTGTTGCAGGTTGGTAACAGGCACAGTGGGGCCGTCTAAGAACTTGAACGAAATGGTATTATCGCCGGTGTTCTCGGTAATTTCGGTAATGGGTTTGGATATGGTTTGCGGGCCTGTCCAGGTAAACATTGCCGGTGTTGATGTCGCCGTAAATGCGTTTTTTCCTGAGCTCCCGGGAAAAGGAGCTCCGGCCGTATTGACACCTCCGTAAGACGCTACGCTTCCGGTAGGTATGGCTAAAGATGAGGAAGCTACTACAGGGTATAGTTGCTGCGGATGAGAGGAGTTGCTTCCGTTTCCGTTCAGGGCGCTCGGGTGTACATGCCATATAAGTAAACCGTTTCCGGGTAGCGACGCGTCGAATCCTACTTTCTGCTTGTTTTCCAGCACATACAGTTCGCCGTTGTTATTAGCCTTTATTGTATAGGCTACAGGATTTGTAGCCGATGGAGGCATGGCGGTTATCACTTCCTGAGAGATCAGTTCGATGGGTTGTACCCATCCGTATAAGATTTTCTGGAACATGTTGATATGTCCGGGCTGGCGGCCGTTGTCGTTCCAACTGCCACCGGCCATCAAGTCCCAATCCCCGGTACCTGCGAAACCTGCACTACCTGTATCATAATAATCGGGTGCGCCGAATACGTGGCTTAATTCATGACAGATAACCCCTACATAAGTGATGTTGCTGCCGCTGGCTCCGCGCAATTCGGGAGAACAGGAGTAAACCGAGATCCTTACACCGTCAAGAGTAATCGGCGAGGCCAGTTGCCATTTATGCGCCCATATCTGGTTTCCGTTGCCGATAGCTTCGTCGCCATATCCGGCATACAATATATGAAAGGTTTCAAGCCTGTCGGCATCGGCAAAGTCGTTGAAATCAACATCAGCATTAGCCTCGCGGGCTGCCAGTTCGGCTAACTCACGTTCATGGGTGGCATAATACTTACAGGTATTGGGTGCTGCGTAAGGCCCTACGATGGTTACCTCAAGGTCTAACTGCCCGTAGGAGTTTTCCCTGAAGAAGTCGCGCACACTACCCTTTACCGATTTGTCGGCCGGATAGAGTCCTACCTGGTTAAATAGTGTTTCAAACTCGGCGTTGGTTTTGCCAAAAGCCTTGTCGGAGAATCCCATCAACACGCAAAGTGCCCTCCGGGAACCGGTGGTGGGGCCTGCTCTGTGAGGTGAATCGGTTACTTCCCAGATTCGTTCCAACGCTTGTATTTGCGGATGGCTGTAACGAACCCCTTTCTGTATTTCGGCAGGAACCGCCGATACAGAGTTGTACTTAACTTTGGAAGGAACCATGTTTTTGTCGGCGTCGAACTCGGCATACACGATATACCTGTTGGCGTCGTACATCAATGTGTATCCGTCTAACGATTCCATCCAATGTACTTTCTCATCCCCACGGAGACGTACTGTAATTTTAGAGCCGTCGGGCTGTACTTTCTCTACCGGCCATGGAACGGCAGGTACTGAGAACATTTCATGTACTCCGATAAATAAAAAGCACATGAGTAGTAAAAAAGTGATTTTTTTCGACATAAAGTAAATTTTTATACTATTAATATAAATACGTTATACATACAAATGTAGTTTATGTTTGTTAAAACCATTGGAAAGTTCAAAATTATTTCTATAATAATAAACATGTTTAATTATTATAGGCTTATTTACTTACTAATTATAAGACTTATTATAAAATTAATAAAAAACTATCAGAACTATCTACTCAGTGAGAAATTATATATTACAGACACTAAACTAACGTATACAGATTAACATAATGTACGGAAAAACAAAGAATAAGTTCAAAAGTCTGAAATAGAATGTTAGATATCAAGGCTTGCGAGCTTTGAATGAAAGGAGCTTACTCTCGTAAATGACTGATACGAAAAGCAAGCGTAACACAGATAGAGTACATTATATTACATACACTAAATGCTGCTGCAATTACAACTATGATGGATGTACCAGCTTGTATTACAACAGACATCTACGACATTGATATGAAAAATACTATTGCCGGTGGCTACATGTTGCCGAGGCCTAATAATTCCTGTTCGCCGTTGCTTTTACCGAAAAGCATATCTACAGGGTTTTCAAGTAATTGTTTTACTCTGCGCAGAAAACTTACTGATTCGCGTCCGTCTATTACGCGATGGTCATAGGAGAGCGCCACGTACATCATCGGGCGTACAACTATCTCTCCGCCGATAACTACAGGGCGGTCAATAATATTATGCATTCCCAGAATGGCTGATTGAGGCGGATTAATAATGGGTGTCGACATCATGGAGCCGAATACACCTCCGTTGGTTACTGTGAATGTGCCGCCGGTCATCTCGGGGATTGATAATTTCCCGGCAAGCGCTTTATTTGCTAATTCCATTATAGCTTTTTCTATTTCGGCCAGTTCCATGCTTTCTACGTTGCGGACTACCGGAACCATTAATCCTTTGGGTGTGCTTACGGCGACCGAAATATCGGCATAGTCGAATGTGGTTAGGTTTTCACCATCGGTCATAGAGTTTACGCCCGGAAATTCTTGTAAGGCAATGGAGCAAGCTTTCAGGAAAAACGACATCATGCCGAGCTTGACTCCGTGTTTTTTAACAAACCTGTCCTGGTATTTTTTTCGTAAATCCATTACAGGTTTCATATCTACCTCGTTGAACGTGGTAAGCATGGCTGTTTGGTTTTTCACTGCCACTAAACGTTGGCTTAATTTTCTTCTCAGCGCGCTCATCTTATTAGTTTCTGATTGCCGGCCGGCCGGTTTTTTCAATCTTACTATGCTGTCAGCACCGTTTGCCGCCAATACTGCTTCTACATCTGAGCGTTTCAGACGGCGTAATCCTGCTATCACGTCTTCGGCCGACAGACTGTTTTCTTCCATTATACGCCGGGCAAGTGGTGTAACTTTAATGTCTTCGTATCCTGTGGATCCGGTTTGGGGTTCCGGTTTCGGGATTTCCGGCCGTGTTTCTTCTTCTACAGGTGTATCCTTTTTTTCTACTGCTGTAGCTGTTGTGTTTTCTACCGGAGTATCGGATTCTTCGGGCAATACCGATGTATCAATCGTACAGGCAATCGCTCCTACTTTCAGGGTGTCTCCTTCGGCCGCTTTCAGCGATATCTTGCCTGCTTCGGCAGCTATAAGAGTGAGGGTGGCTTTATCGGATTCGAGTTCGGCAAGTTCGGTGTTTTTTTTCACCACAGTACCATCGGCAACAAGCCATTTATATAGTTCGACGTGTGTTATGGATTCGCCGGGACTTGGTATTTTTATTTCTATTGTTGTCATAATATTTAAAGAAATCTTTTGTGGTATGGTTATGAAATTCTTTTCAACTATTTAGAGTCTGTCTATAATGTCCGCTATCTTCGTTATACTCGCTTTTCGTATCAGTCATTTACCATAGTAAACTCCTTTCACTCAAAGCTCGCAAGCCTTGATATCGAACATTCTATTTCAGACTCTTGGCTTTATTCTGGTAGAGTCTGTCTATAATGTCCGCTATCTGCGTTACGCTTGCTTTTCGTATCAGTCATTTACCATAGTAAACTCCTTTCACTTAAAGCTCGCAAGCCTTGATATCGAACATTCTATTTCATTCTTTTACTCGCTATTGCTTCAGGGGCTTTGCCCCTGCAACCCCACGTCATTTTTTTGGCTTGACCCAAAAAAACGAAGCAAAAAAAGGTCAAGGCTGCGCCCGCTTCGCTCAAAAAATTAGCGTTCGATTGGCTTAATCGT
>JARFOC010050010.1:0-20637 GCA_031763485.1 Osmoderma eremita | reverse complement strand
CATTGACATGTATAATAAACGTTATTATTTTAACAAAAAAATACACATAGAAAATAAGATCAAAGATACCGTTTGTGTATTTAACCGCACCGGCAGATTGAATACTTCACTACATCAACTGGATGTTTACGAAAACAAAAATAGAAAAACAAACATTGGTTTCCTTGACGCTTGTCGTACAGCGATCGTAGCTCGGGCAACGGGAGAGCCCGCTCGTTCGTTCGGGCTATAGTGCCAGCGGCTTTGGCGGTTGCGAGAGGATGCATCGTCCCCGGGGGGTAACCGGGCACCCCGTCGAAATTTCAAGATAGCCACCGCCTGGCCAAGAAATCGCAAAATTTCGGAAAAATATCGCCCGCTCCCTAATCGACACCCGCTCGGAGGAGATAGCGTTGCAAGATTCGTATTAAAAGAGCACATTTCGACGGTCCGTTCAGTTTAGCGTTTTAGTAAATAGTAATATAAAAAAATTGTGATTGTATATGACTATATGTGTATAGAATGATATTCAAAAAAAACACAGGTTATCAACGGGACAGTAAGCATACAAATTAAAATAAAACATACTACATAACACCTTGCATTTCGAGCAAATAATCATTAATCGTATAATACGTATGCCTTGTCGACCAATACATTTCTTCGCTGCTATTTTAAACGCTTCAATCGGCAGGGCTTTCAGGTCACGCGGCAGCGGATTATATAATTTAGACCCCCAATAGTCGACTCCTCTTTGGGCGTACCTGGGTCTGTGGTATGGGATTCTCAGCCTTTTTCGAATGCGAGTGGCATGCTCATGGTTATCTCCGTTCTGCCGGAATTTATTTATGTTGTTACGCTCATGATAAATAAAAATGGTAACGTCAGTATGCTCTCCTTCCTGTAGTGACCTTTACAAGTTTAGTTGTACCGTAGTTTGCATAATGATCTAGCCGCTTTCTTTTGCAGAAAACGAACACACGAGATACCTTAAAAGATCCTCAAAAGATGATTCCGTGGTTCAGCAAGGAGTGAAAGGTCGCGAAATATCTTATTCTAGTCGCACTGTACTTGCCTTAATCCTTTTATAGAATACATAGCGACCGACAGTCTCTTCAAGAGTCTTAATTACTCTCTTGCCTGTTTCAAGTCAGATGTATATGATTTTAGTAGATCCCGTATTTTACAATACTCCAGCTTGCTGATAAGTATCTCGGAGCTCACAGAATCAATTGTTTTGACAGATTTTTTCTTCGAATGCTTGGTGTATGCTATTTACCACTTTCAGCACTCCACCGGACACAGAACGCCCTTCCTGTATCCACGCTGGTTGCTCATTAGGAATTCCTCCTTTCTATGTAATTGGACAACAGCTACGCTCTCCAACACCTTGGATATAGTCGGCAATATACTTATTGGTACGTAATATTAAGTGTCTGGTTAAAGTTGGCCATCCTACTTTATTGATAATAACCTTTACCTACATTTATCTTGAACTTAAGGAGACAAAGTAGTTTCTTTAATTCACCGTAAAAGTTACGACCCCTGGCGGTTATTTTAAAAAGTTAAAACTATTTTTGTTGTAATTCTTTTTGTCACTTTTATTATCAAGTTTTTTGTCGCAAGGTTCCAAGATGAACGGTGGCCGACATTAACCAGCCACCGTGTGTATTGTTCTTAGTCGGCAAAGAAGGACTGTACACTTTTGGGGAATAAATAATTAAAATAATTAATATTTTAATTTTTGATACATTGTAAAATGATAACACATTTTCACACAAAACGCTACACATTACAAAAAGGGGTTTGGAATGCCTGTTCAAATTAACATCACGGATTTATACAAGTTTGTTAGCATTGAAGAACAAAAGACATCCACATATTTAGAAGTGTGCTTTTACCATGTAAAAAATCATGTAGTAACGAAATGATGTGGACGTTGCTAGACAATGGAAAATAAATACATAAAAAGTATCAGGGACGCCAAGTTACAATTTGTGGAAGCTAAGATATTTGTTATAAAGCAAAGTTGTCAATTATCCAAGGGGAAGAAGGTAAAGCGGTTCATCGAAGTTGGGAAGAAAGAAATGAAAAAGGGCCGCACAAGAAGATGATGCATCACTCTACACATAACACCACAAAGAGTACTTAAGGCATTGACCAATTCTAATTCAAATATTGTCAAAAGTGGTTGTATTTCTTTTAAACGTTAAGTTATTCACAATTTTTCTTATTAATGGCCTGTAATATTATTTCTCAAAAGTTGACATTTGACACATTACAACATATTAGTAAAACAAAACTACACCCTAAACAGCATAATGGACACAACCAAAGGAATAAGACAAGAAGATTCGCCCTACTGTTTAACTTAATAATGGACATAACAATAAGAATGGTAGAGAACACGAAAGGATTGACGCAACATCAACATAAATATCGTATGCTACGGCCTACAAAGAATTCTATTTAGCTATGGACTAAAGCATGCGAAGAACAAGGGCTAAAAGTGTTAATTGAAAAATCTAAATTCATGACCGTATCTCCATATCCACTGAGACATAAATTGGAGGTCAACTCAATTTTAACTGCATGGGAACGATATTGGCACGTAATGGTATTACTGAAAACGAAACCCAATCCCAAATAGTTAAAGCTAACAGAATTCCTGTCGCTTAACACATAGCATATGGTACAATAAACATTTATTTAAGAAACAAAAATAAGAATTTACATATCAGTAGCACGGCCAATAATAACCGGAAGGAAACACCAAAGGCAAAATGGCAATTAGAAAGCACGCAAATGAAAGTGGTAATAATATTAAACGAAAAACCACTAAGGGAACCGTAGTCGGTTAGTGATTCGCCCACTACGCTGAGGGCCTTTACTGCTTTGGCAAATGCGCAAGACCAAGGTCTTGAGCCACGGATGCAGGTGTAATAATAATGACTCATGGCCGTCTTTGACCCCCTGTAATTGAAACATGCAAAATAGACTAAGTATACGATAACAGAAAAGAGTGCAACTCTCCTAGATTACATGAATAACGATATAATAGTGAATATATACAGAGACGTCATTCCACTTCTAACAAAGTTCTTTGTGCCTATACGGGATTCATCTAGATAAATTACAGGATGATTTACTGGATTTTCCATTCCCGAAAGATCTCTGAAAAAACGTGCTCTACTTTCCCTTGATCTTTTAAAATATTTTCTATCTTCAAATGTAGTCCAACGTTTTCACCGAATGAATCTGTGCTATGGAGAGCTCCAGGATTTGACTGTGTCATATGTAAACTATGAAAAAAAAAATTGTCATAATAGAAGGGGCCCGACGTTTCGCCATTATTGTAAGTAGCACCTCCAGGAGAAAGTGCAGCTGCAGATGGTGTACTGTAACCTGACGTGTCATCCGCACGAGATTTTTTTCTATTCTTGCATAGTTCTCCTGTACGCATTGCCTCTGTATTATGGTAAATATTGGTGTTTTGAACTAGCTCCAATAGTTTCCTAGAAATTTTTGTATTTCCTGCTTGCATGTAAATTTAGTAGGAATGATGGAATACGGCTACAATGCTAAACCACTATCGTTCAAATAACGTCAAGGTTCCCTATTACTGATTCATGGAATTTAGTAGATCCAGTGTTTTTTTAGACATGGAAAAAGCTTTAGATAGTGTCAAAAGGAAAGATGTATGGAAGATATTAGAGAGCAGAGGAATTGACCAATATCTAATCGACTGTGTAAGAAGTTTATACAAAGGTACAGAGAGATACATTAGAGTTAAAAATGAAAAATCGACAAATTTCACCAGTAGAGCAAACCTGAGACAAGGATGCATATTGAGCCCATTACTCTTTAATTTGGTACTTGACGCTGTAGTTAAAAAAATGTAACGCAAAATTCAAATCCTATAAAGTAGCATACCGGAGGATGAATTTAATAACACTAAGGGAACTATGCTACTCAGATAACTTGATAATTTTGGGAGAAACAGAAAAACAGCACAATTTAAATTTATTCGAGGAAGAACTTAAGAAAAGAAATATGAAGATTAACATCCAGAAACCGAAAACTATGATAGTAGGGAGAAACGAAGAAAAACACAATATAAAAATTGAAGGGGAACAATTAGAACAGATAAACAATTATAAGTACTTAGAAGTGGTAATAAATAATAAAGGAAATTTGGATGATGAAACTAACAAAGGGAAATAAAAAACGAGTAGACGTCCCCACTGAGATAAAAACCGAAATTGTAAAAAAAAATTAAGCCAACGCTAACATATGGAAGTGAGTCATGGACAACAAACGCGAAACAAAAGAGCAGATTAGTAAGTGTTGAAATGAGATTCCTAAGAAACATTTAAGGGAAAACAAGAAGGGATAAAATTAGGAACCAAACTTTTTCCCAAAAATTTAAAGATCGATCATGTTCAAACAACTATAGAACAGGCACAGCTGCGGTGGCTTGGACATGTAATGAGAATGGGAAAGAAAGGTTGGTGAAACAAGTTTTCGAAGCGAAGGTGGTTGGAAGATGGAGGAGCGGAAGACCTAGAAGAAGCTGGAAGGATAAAGCTCGAGCAGTTGCGGAAAAGAGAGGAGTAAAATGAAAGGACGTGAAACAGAAAGCAGAGGACAAGAAACAATGGAGGGAGATATGGAAGAAAAACCCTACACACCCAAACTCAAGTGCAACATAGCTTTACACCGAAAGATAGAAAAGCTCAGGACTAAGTAATTAAGTACATAAGTATGGAATTTTGGGAACATCTGCTGTCGCCAGGCCTAAAAGATTGTTGATTTTATGAGCCATTCTCCGAACTTAAAGAAAAATCATCATTTTTCATAGTAGTTGTTTGGAAGGTTTCAGTCTGTATTTACTAAGATACCTCTCGCGCTAATGTCTATGAGAATAGTTCATTTCTAACTGGGAACTCTTTCTACGTTACGTCAATTTTACAGCCATTTCTATGTTATAAATAAATATACCTACGTCTTACATCAATAGCGTAACGGTAATGTATTCACGTTTTTGTTCCCATTTCCGTGGTTTTGTAGATATAATTTTTATGGTTGTTTAACCATACTTCAACTTTTTGTTTTAATTTGGACGTCGATTCCAATTCTTTTAAAAGGTAGTCAACATTTCTTTGATAACTATACTACTAACGTTCAATATTATATATGCTTTGTCATTTAGCTGTTTAGGAAGATAATCCACAATTTGGCACAGAAATGAGTGAGCTAAATTGAGAGCAATGTATTAAAATTATCTGTGAAAATCGGCAAATATGATACTGAAAAGTTACAACTGCCGCAAATGGAGTATTGTGAACATCTTAAATACTTGTTTATATTTCAAGAAACTTTTCCAATTATGAGTAATATTTTTTCCGTAGCAAAGAGAAGACATAAACTGTTGTTGACAGAAACCAAACGCGATTATTATCCTTCTAAATTAATTGATTGCATGGGAAATAAATAGTTTGTCAGTTAATATTAAGAACAGTGAAAATATTGGTCGAGCAATAGATGATTCGGACATTGTAGCTGAAAGTTATAATAATTATTTTCTTGAATCAGTTAACGCATCTCAAATTTCAGTTAGTAACAATAATATTACAAATAACGTCAACATTCTACACAGCGTGTGTGCAATGCCATATAGTGAAATCGGAGCTCGTTATTTATCTAAGATATAAAACAAAAGTAAACCTTTCTCTGGACCAGGCCCTGTAATTTGCTTAAAAGTTGCAGATTGTTTGATAGCTCCAATTACTTTCTTGATTAATCTATCATTTGAAACGGTGTATTTCCGTCAAAGTTGAAAGAATCTCGCGTCATTCCTTTACATAAAAAATGTAGCAAGTTAGATATTAAAAATTATCGCCCTCTTACATTTCTTCTAGTTGCTCAAAAATTTTTGAGTTTGTCATGTTGTTTAGACTAACTTCTCACTTGAATAAATATAGTGGATGTGGATTGCAAACTTAGGGAGGGTGATACAACCACGCGCACTTGGGTCACCCTTATCGGGCCCTTTGTGCTATCCCCCCCCCCAGGCGGCGTTGCTCCCCCACCGCCTACTTGAGCCACCCCAACCTCAGGACGAACTCGGGCAGCGCGGCAGTGGAGGCGCCACCTAAATTGCCCACGCCGAGCCAGCATTCCCCCAGGACAGAGTTTCTAATTTGGACGAGCGCCGGGCAGTCGCACAAAATGTGCTCCGGCGTCTCGTCTTCAATATAGCATGCACGGCAGAGGGGGTTATCAACTAGCCCTATGCAGTGCATGTGTTTATTCAGTCTGCAGTGGCCGGTCAACAGCCCTACAACTTGACGAAGGTTGCTGCGAGAAAGAAGCAGGCAATATTTTGCCGTCCTGGACGATAGCCTCGGCTTTACGTGCCTGGCAGCATGTAGTCGCACACTCCCATCTGTTTTCATGCAGAATGGCAGTCCAGCAGTTCCGGCAGTCCCGCGAGGCGGGACTAAATATAGAATTCTAACTGAGCAACAACATGGATATAGATGTAATCACTCTACAATGACTGCTATTCGTGCTCTTTGTGATATTGTTGTATCAGGTCTGGATAATGGTCACTTTCCTATAGGCGTTTTTTTGCGATTTAAGTTGTGCGTTCACTGTTTCACAATGGTTTAAATCTTTGCTGAAAGGAAGAACCCAGTTTGTGCATATTCAAAATCAGTCAGCGGGCAAATCCTTTAGTTCGCCCGTTAGTAGAGGAGTTCCACAAGGGAGCATTTTGGGTCCAATTTTATTTTTGGTTTTTGTTAATGATATTACTAACCTTTTATCAGAGTGCGACTCGACCATGTATGCAGACGATACAAGTGCCGCTGCGTCCCACAATAAATTGTTTCTTAATGTCGATAAAATCAAGTATCTCATATTTCACAATTCTAAGAGCAAGACCCAAATCAGTGTTAATATAGTTTCAAATATGGAAATAAACAAGCGAATTAAACTTTTTAGGCCTATGTATTGACAACAATTTAACTTGGCAGGCACACTGCTACAAACTTATTGGTAAATTGAATGCATCGTGTTTTCAAAGTCGGGCTTGCAAGTATATAATTGAATATAATAGCTTAATATCCTATTATTATGGTAACGTACACAATAAACTATCTTATGGGATCACAGTTGTTAAGGAGGACATTTGTTAAGGATGTTTTTTTTGCACAAAAGAGAATTATAAGATGTATCAAATCAATTTTTTTATGTAACAATGGTATACATCAGTTTGATACCAGATCTAAGCTAGATTTCCATATACCTCAGTATTCTTTGATTGTCACCGAAAAATGTCGGCGAATCTTGGGATTGCGTCTTTTTAACGCTTTGCCTCGCGACTTAAAATCAATCCCAAGTTTGAAATGTTTTAAGGGGGCCATTACGGCTTTGCTTCATCGATATATATATTCTCTGAGTAAGTTTTGGAGTTGCTCATCCAGCAATGCATTAATTAATTATTGTCACTGTTATACTTGTACTTGTACATACTTGTATTCTTTTTTTTACAGTGTGTAAGCTGTTATTACAACCTATTGTAATATTTTAAAAAATACTATGAAAAAATCGAGCGTGTTTGACAGTCATAAGAAATACAATGATGGACGAGATGGTATGACGTACGATGCCAGAAGCGGACAGACAAAGACAACAATGACTAACGTTAATAAAGGGTGCGGCAGAAAGAACGGCCATATATTTTTGGTGCATTCCTGGAATTAAATTGTCGCACCTCGTACATATGCATGTTGTAATCGAACAGTGCAAAATGTTACATATACATAATAATATTGGTAATGGTTCATTTGTTACATATACAATGTATTGTATCTACATCAATATTAGTAAAAGAGTATCACTAGTCAGCCATATACACGGATACACATTCCACTTTCTCTATTCACTAAAAATCGACCTTCTGCTTACGTCGAAGGAGGAACAAAGGCGATATCATCGGCACAACGTTGTGGGAAGACATCCCAATTCTTTAGGTAACAGCACTTAATAGTCTAGCATAATTTAAGCAACTATCGCTTAGAGAAGTGGTGCATTCACACAGTAGATTTACGCTGCAATTTCTTTATGTTCGGTTACATAATTATGTTGAATACTAAAATTAATAAACTAAAATTATGAGCGGGATTGATGACCTGCCTTCTTCGTATACTGGTCTTCTCTCTTTTTATCGGTCCGACTCACGAACAGATATCTTAATAATTTATTACGGGGTTACGGGGTCGATAACGACTTTTACTTAAATAATGCAACTGAGTCAATTAATATCCTTGACTCTCTGAACTTAGTTACACCCCCAGCCAGGTCAAGAATTGTCCTTTGACTCTAAATTCAGTAACACGCCCAGCCAGATCAAGAATTGTCCCTTGACTGACTTTTCTGTTTCATTTATTTTTCCGTAATGTCAAGACTGACATATCGCCTACTGCGAATTATCCCAGTCAGTAATATCACCCGACTGAATTATTTGAATTTAGTTTTGACGTATTGTCAAACTGACGTAATGTCAAAGTGACGTCCGCCTGACAGCTCGTGTCCCTCCTTTCCACTCCTTTTTACAATATACAGTGCGGACGTAAATTGTGTCCCCCCCTCGTAAGTTTTGAAAGGAATGAGATAGAGAAACGAAACAAAGACGAGGTGAAATTAGAGGCAAATTATGATATTTTGGTTATAGCGAGATGCACTGGACTCAAAACGTAAGATAGATGGCCTTGTTATCTTTAAAATTTTAAATGGAAAGTACGTTCATATAAAACCTCATTTCTAAGATATTTTTATTGAGTTTACGCCTATGTAAACAGTTTTACGATTTTCTATGTTTTAACGAGGATATCCGCAATAAAGTTACAGGTACTTTACCTTTCTGATAACCCTCGTATTTATTTCATGGTGCATGTTTAATAGGAAACGTATTTTGGAATTTAAAGAAACGTCAAAATATTTATGCCGATTTATTTCTGACAATACACCTAACATTTATAAAATACGTTTCCTAGGAAACATGCACCATTCAATAAATACGAGCGTTATGAGATAGGTAAAGTGTCTCTATTTTTACTACGGATATGTCCGTAAAAACATCGAAAATCGTAAAACTGTTTACATAGGCGTAAACATAATAAAAATACCTTACAAATCAGGTTTTATATGAACATATTTTCCATTTAAAATTTTAAAGATAACAAGGCCATCTATCTTACGTTTTGAGTACAGTGCATCTCGATATAACCAAAATATCGCAATTTTCCTCTAATTTCACGTCGTCTTCGTTTCGTTTCTCTATCTCATTCCTTTCAAAAGTTACGAGGGGGGACACAATTTACGTCCGCACTGTATAACCATAATTTACCAACATGAACTTAAAACCTTGCCAAAACTGCACTGACATTAAACCTTCTATTCTATTTAAATAAAAATATTTTAAACAGTACCGTTCCATTACAATCTTGAACAAGCTATGGTAGAAATGAGGAGCTAAATACGCCGAAAGAATATTAGATTTACGCAACCAAAATTCACGTTTAATCTGTAATTAAATCTAAGATTTTATAGATTCCAACCAATAAAGAGCATTCGAATACTGCGAAATAACAAAGTTATTATTTATAACAAAGAGACCACACAAAGGCGTTTCATTTAATTTAATGATGTACGGAATAGACAATAGCTATGTATAAATGTGATATATAACAACGCATTTTACAACATGCACATATTGCGTTATAGCATACTCTACCTATAAGAATTAGCTTTGGTATATTGACATTTCATATAAACTGAAGAGCACGAAGCTGCTCGTTATTCTTAGTAGGCTAACGCTTGGAGTTTTGTAATAATTATGACGTTAACAGATCTTTTACGAAAACATATGTTTATAGGAATATTTTAGTGTTAATTATGTTCTAGGGTAGACGAAAGAGCTTGTAACCTTGGAGAATATTGCTTTTGTCGATACTAATTGAAGAAAATGGTTACATTGCTGAGACATTACCAGCACCTTTGCATTTAACCGATTATTCTTTTTATTATACTGTTTAACTTTTTAACATGCAGGACCACGATTACTTTATCTTATACCTAAACAAGAATTACTGAGAATTTATGATTTCTTAAAAATGAAGCGACCATGATTCAGTTGATACACATTAACTTACAGTAATGTAATACATTCGTCGGTACGAAAAACGGGCACCTTTTTTAAGCACAAATTTGTCTATAGATCGTCTCAACCTCCGAATACAGTACAGAGCTCATGGGAATTCGATACGCTGTTGCCAAATCGTCGAATCAGCTGTACATTTTTACTTCCGGTTCCATTATTTGAGTTTCTGACAGTTAAATTGGATATTTAAGGAAAACAGTAAAATATAAAATAATACAATTTTTCTTATTAAAGAATCACTGAAACAGCCCATAATTTTATTTATTATTACTCAGCATTAACGTAATTTACATTTCGAACATTTATTTAGTATTTGGGGTATTATACAATTTATTAAATTTAAAGTACAATATATAATCCTCTAACAAATAATAGTTTCCACTTTTGTAACAAAATAGCTAGAATCATACAAATCCCCATATAATACAATAATATTTAAGAATGGAATAGCAATTACACACACATATGTCTTCTTTCAACTTTTAGTCAGTCGATCAACCAGTTTGATCTTCAGATGATAACGAATCTGTTACATGAATAATAAATTCTTCAGTGTCATCTTTCAAATTATCCACATTTCCTTGTCAATATTTTTTACATGTTTGATGTAAGGTTGCCAATTATCAACTGTTACAGTGCTATATGTGCTTCGAATTAATTCCTCCATATCTTTTACCTAAAATGTTTTATTATTCATTTTTATACAGTTTTTAACTTGTGTCCATACCATTTCAATGGGGTTTAACTCGCAGTGGGAGGTGGTAATCGAAGAAGGTCTTTCTTCGCAAGTTCGTCAATCCTGCTTTCATTGCGGTTTAATTTGTGACACGCAAAACAGCAAGTCCCTTCTTAGCATATCGTCAGTGGTTTGTATTTGTTTTTCACTGAGCTAATATTTGTTTTTCACGGAGCTAATATTTGTTTTTCGCGGAGCTAATCAATGATATTGTTTTTTTTCCATGCTGCCGTTGGATTTTTTTCTAATTTTCAGCAGTGATAGGAAGCATTCTCAAGAACAATCACTGACTTCTGCGGTATATTTGGAAGCAATTTCTTAATAAACCAATCCTCGTATGTGTCTAAATCCATCTCCTGATGAGCATCAGCAGTATTTTTCTTGCAGAAAAACGTGTATTCAGCACCAGGAACAAATTCGTTATCAGCACCAGCATGAACCAATGCAAAACGAGATCCAAGCCCGGTTGGGTATTTCAAACCAGTACTTAATCCTTGGATAAAAGCTTGTCGACTATTTTTAATTGTAGTGTCTGTTTGCATGCCATCTATTCATCCATGATTCATCAGTAAACATTCGACCTGAAATAATTAAAGTTACAAAAATGTTAAATACTAAGGACTACATTGTACCTTCTTCTCTAAATTTCTTGATCTCTCGTAAGTATTTGTGCCTCCGCCGAATAATGTCGTTTCGTTGGATGAGTATACTTTTACGTCCTACTTCTTTAACTTCAAAACCCATAGCGTGTAACAGTCTATGTAATAGTTGCTCGACTGAACGAAGCTCGAACGGCAGCACTCATATTCATAGTTTTATTAAAATAATTTAACACATTTGCAATCATACACTTCTCCTGCAGGCTAAATGATTCTTCCTTACGCCTTTTTCCCCTACATGCTCCATTAATAAAATTTCTAAAAATCAAGAAAAATATCCATATTACCCTGTGCACACTCGAAAAAGATGGAAGCGCTCTAAAAAGAACGATTTGTACAACTATATATACAAACAAATTAACGTGGAGTTTAACTAAAAATATTTTAAAACTACGACGATAACAATTGACAGCAGTGGCTAATAGACAGATATATCGGCGTCGGCAAAGTACCTATCTACTTTGCCGACGCCGATATATGTAAATAAGTTGTCACATAGCAATCGGAAGTGAAGATAGCGCTAATGATAGATAAAAGTTGCTATTATGTCCCATACTTGGTCGATTTAATTTGAGATTTTTACCACCCCCCTTACCGCTACAGCACAACCCCGCGACCATATGCAGAAGAGAGTGAAAAGGGTAAAAAGAAAGGGCAAAATGTACGTTTTATGTCATTCGTTTTCATATAGGGTAGTTTTATCCACATTTGGACATTACATACAATAAGGTTACAACTGAAAAATTAGCAAAAAGAACGAAATAATTTTAATAGATGTTATGAGGGAGAGTACATTTCGTGCCAAACGTGATCATAAACCATGTGCATTGGATGTATCTCAGTTAATTATAATTTTACTGTGGTCTAAGGTATGGGTGGTTACGTGCGACTAATTTGACGTACGAGTAAACATAAAAATAATTCATTGCGCCACACTGCAGCAATCTTACGTATTGCAAAGCGCTAAGAACCCATTCTTTTTGATTCGGATTTACTGAGATAAATATCACCTAAGCCAATCTCAGTAGTGAGATAACTGAACTGAGTCGATTCGCAAAAAGGACGCTACTATTGTAATCAAGTGGCTGGCGTGATCTTCAAATATTTAGTTTCTTTTGTTTTTGTTACAAACGTCAAATTGTTTATTTTCCACGGAGTAGTTCGCTTGTAAACATTTCAGTTCCTACGGAAACAGTGGCTGCAATTGTTGCACTGCTTGAGGATGGAAGGAGTCAGATTTACGTAGCTAACAGGTACGGGTATCTCGAAGTACTGTACAGCGCCTTCACATGCGATTCTTGAAGACTGGGTTGTACACCCAGCGACCTGGTACAGGTCCCCAAAGAAGGACTACCGCTCAAGGCGACGCAATGTTAATGTGAGTGAAAGGACCGTTGGACGGAGGTTGGGAGAAGCAGATCTGACTGCACGCAGACCGGCTACAGGACCACAGCTTACCAGACAATATCCTGTTACCTGGTTACAACTTGCAAGGCATCATCAAAATTGAAGGGATGCCGATTGGAGCCATGTGTTGCTGGCCGACGAATCACGGTTTAGTCTTAAACGTGGTAGAGCGTGGCTACGACCGGGAGAGCGTTATGCACCCTGTACTTTTTGTGAAAGAGTCAGCTTTCATGGAGGCTCAGTCATTGTGTGGCCGGAATATCTACGGAAGCAGGAACCGATTTGTACGTTATTCTCAGGGGGTCACTGACAGCTGCAAGGTACATTGAGTAGATATACTGCAAGATTATGTTCTCCCCTATGCACAATTTATAGAAAACAACTCTCATTCATGACAACACGGGGCCACATGTCGCTGGAGTAGTGAGGGACTACATGAATGAAGTTGGCATTCCTCAAATGGACTCGTGTCTCAATCTAAATCGTATCCTAGCATATCTGGAATATGCTACGTGGTTTATTGTTCTTGTTGATTTTGAGAAAGTTTCCGTAACTTTCATGGTATTGCAATAGCAGCTGTTTTTCTTTTCTAAACGGTTCTACACAATTTAATTACACAGTAGTCTAGTAATTTAATCACCTCAAACCTAATAACAAACGTTTCCAGTAGTAAAGAGACATTGATTGTTATAAAACAGTGCCCGTTTTTCGTGCTGGTGAGTGCATAGATATAGAAAAAACTATCATTAATATTCATTAAAATTAAATTTTATTAGTAATACTAATTATTGAGGTATTCAATTATATTATAAGAATTTAACTCCAGCAAATGCTGTTTCACTGCTTTTTTGAAACAGTTAATATTAGGTGATAGTTTAACATTTATCGAGAGTTTATTGTAGAATCAATTCAAGCTTTTCTGAAAGAGTGCCGTTCTATATTTTGCAAGTAACAAATAGTCTAGGTGCCCTGCATTCATGTCATGATGTTAAATTCAAACAAATGAATTTTATATTTGAAAGCCAAACAAAAGTCGCCGTGGGCATACGAGGTGTGTAAATTAAGTAATGAGACTGATATTTTTAAATATTTTTATTTGCATATAATTACAATTGAACGTAGTCTCCCTCAAAATAACTCCCTTGGGAAGCCACACAGCGTTGGAGACGGTTCTTCCATACCTCATAGCAGTGCTGGAACACGGATATTGGACTCGCCTTTAGCTGGCCGGTTACAGCCGTTTGAATGTTTTGAAGTGTCCCAAAATGATTCCCCATCAGATGAATTTTCAATCTTGGGAAGAGGAAGAAGTGACAAGGACTCAAGTCAGGTGAATAAGGAGGCTGTGGAGTCACAGAAATATTTTTACTGGCCAAAATGTCGTTTATGGAAATTGTTCTGTGACAAGGCGCATTGTCATGATGCAGGATCCAATCGTTCTTGATCTTTGGTTTCGAGAACTTCTCGGTAAAAATGTTGATTAACTGTCTGACCTGGAGGCACGAACTCTTTGTGAATGATTCCCTGACTATCAAAGAAACAAATCTGCATGCCCTTGATCTTTGATTTGCTCATTCTTACTTTCTTGGGATTTGGAGAGCCTGCAGGGTGCAATTTCAAGCTCTGGCGTTTTGTTTCCGGGTCATACTCGAACACCGAACTTTCATTACTAGTAATGATACGTTCCAAAAAATTTTCAATATTTTCAATCGATTCCACCTTTCGGCACCTTTCTCTCCTGATTGCGTTTTGTTCCTGCTAAAGGTTTTTTGGGACCATTTTCGAGCAGATCTTTCTCATTCCCAATTCATTGGTCAAAATTTGATGAACGCTGGTGTGAGACAAATTCAACTGTTTCCCGATCATTCTGACCGTCAATCGACGATCTGAACGCACAAGCTCGCGGATTTTGTCAACATTGCGATTGCCTTCGGTTCTTGCAGTTAAAGCTTTTGACAAAACACTGTCTCCGTAGGCCTGCTGAAGTTTTGCAAAAGTTTCTGTTACACTTTGCGCAACTCTGAAGCAAAACCTTATAGCACACCGTTGCTCGAAATTAATGTCTTTCATTTGTAGAACGCACTACGAAAACCGAGTTCACGGAAAAAACGATAACGGACAACCAAATGACTTGATGACTTGCACTGAACGCGTATTACAATGTCCACTTGTCGCCCCTCCATGTTACGTGCTTACCGTGTTGCCATATCAAACGCTACGTTGTCAGCCTCATTACTTAATTTACGCACCACGTATATGTCAGTAGTTTGGGTGTTTTAAAAATAGTCTTGCAAGATTGTTGTTCTCTCGTTTGAACATTATTCTTAGTGCCCCATTTTTTTTGATAACAAATATTGCATTCAGAGGAAGACCCCAATCTACTATTGCTAAAATTGGAAAGTATAATGTCCGCAAAACAGTAAGACTGCATGATTTTAAAGGATCTTAAAACAAATCAAAGAAAGAAGATTTCTGCCAATAGCCGGCACGTACGTTCAAAAAATGAAGTATATAAGAAATATATTAAAAAAAATATATAATTTTTTTTGGGATTGTTCCATGAATCCGCGGCTGGACGTTAGATGTCTCTGCTTTTTCCTTAAAGACATGTGCTAACGTTTGGTTTATGATACGGAATATTGGGAGCGACCAGGCATCCTCCGACGTGCACTGATGGGGACTATGTGAGTCCGAAACAGCTGTCTGTACGTGAGGAATACCTGAAGCTATACAATCTGACGTGTTGTGTGATCTCAGAGGTATATTTATATATATTTTTAAATATATTTTTTATATACTTCATTGTTTGATCTTAAAACAAATCAACTTGTATTCTTGTGCCATAAGGCATCGATGTGGGTAGACCATATGATATTACAGAATCTACAGGGTATTGTTTATGGTGGCAATCCAACCTTCGACTACGAAATGGTACGGTGGTGGTCTTGTTGCAATTGATTAGGAGTTCGTTATCGGATATCCATTTATGTATTTTGTTGTATATTCTAGTGGTTTTGTCAGATATGTTATGTAAACAGTGATCATTAACAATGACGTTAATATCATCTGATGTTATTTTTATTTTGCAGGCATGTGACGAGATCATTGCCGAAAAGGATAAACAAAGTAGGGCTCAAGAATGACCATTGGGGACACCAATTTTAAAGTTTAAAGATCTGAAGCAAGTACTGAAATAACGAGAATGGAATGCTACTCAAATTGGGAGATCAGATGTATTAATTAGCTCGTAGGAAATTGACCAAACATGTTGATGAGAATTTGAATATGTCTCCAATTATTTATTATATTATATTATTATATAAAATAAGAGAAGATAAAATCAAAATACCTTTACTACTTCAAGCCGTAAATGAATATTGATACGTATTTTGGCAACTAAGTTGCCATCCTGAACAAAAACTACGAAAGAAAAGTGTTAGATAATACCTACACTAAACATTATTCCACTGGTCTACTCCACTATGTCTAACACTTTTTCTTTTGTAATTTCTACCGAGAATAGCAACTTAGCTGCTGATACACGAATGTAGTGTTATTTAAGGTCTATTCACAAAGTACCGTGTCAGTGTCGTAGTAGTTCAGCGTCGGGGATATGCGTGACTAAATCCGTCTAACAATAAGTGTTAATGTTATTTCGTAAAAGTATATATTTTAAAAAATTTTAAAAAAGATTTTATACAGGCTGTCTTCTAAAAAGAAGACGTGTCCATAGCGCCTTTATTTATAGGCCAATTTTAATAATTCAAACGGAAAATTAAATGGCAGGATGTAGGTTATAAAAAGAGCTGATAAAATTGTTTATGGCTCTTAAGCCACTAGGTTTTAGGGGCAAGTTCTTTTTTAAATTAGACTATACTTTTTTTTAATGATTCTCATGGAGAATTTTTTTCTGAAAATAACAATGTATCACAAGTATATCTTTACATAAGAGAAAATTCAAAAAAAGCAACAGTTATCACGTTGTAGCACCGCAATGCATGTCGATTCCGGCTTGGTGCTCGTCATTTGTCTCCAATGCTACTGGTACTTTTACACACGACCCAATAATTATTTTGTTACTTTTTTTGAATGTAACAGGTTGTGGAAGAAAATTCCAGTACAACATGCATAGAGCTCGCAGAAAGGTTCAATGTGAGTGATGAAACCATTTGTTTGGACATTCATCAGCTAGGAAAGAAGTGGAAGTTAAGCAAATGGATCCCACATTAATTGTCAAATGATAACAAATCAAGTCGTCTTACTATTTGTACGGCAAACATATCACGCAACGATAATGATCCAATTCTTGATCGGTTGTTAACCTGCGACGAAAAGTGGATATTGTCCTCAAATTCTAGGCGTTCGCATCATTGGTTATCGCCTACTGATTCAGTACGGCACACTCCCAAAGTTTCCGAAACAAGATTTTATTGTGTGTTTGGTCAACAGCTTCAGCGAGTACAGTCAGCACTCATCCAAGAACAGCCTTCTTTGGCCAATCGAAAGAAAGTGATATTCTTACAGGATAATACCAGGCCGCATACCACAAGAGTGACTCAGGAAAAAAAATTCTGAACTTGGCTGGGAAACGTTACCACACCCTCCATATTCTCCTAACATTTCGCTAAATGATTACTACCTTTGTTTTTCTCTTGACAACTGTATGAAGCATAGACAGTTTAAAACTCGAGTTGATGTGATAGATGAAGTTCATCAATTTCTTGATTCAAAATCCATAAAGTCCTACAATACCGGCAAACAAAAATTGGTGTCGCGTAGGCAAAAGGTCGTTGAGTGTCATGGTAACTACTACTGAATAATAGTGCATTATTGTTTATTAATAAATATTTACATTTTACTACCAAGAAAAAATGAGTTGTTCATAAAAGTTATCACATGAATTTTAGTGAATTTACGTCTTTTGTTTGAATATTTGACGTTTTCGGACCTTCTACATTATTACTTCTTTTGGCAACTGACTATGGCGTTTTTGAAAAAATTGAAATTTAATATACACTCTACACCTACTAATATTCCTTAAGAATTTGAAAGTTTACTTTATTTATGATATGGACGTGCCAATACAGTAATGATTTAAAGTGATTTTAAATTTGATTTTGTCCGGTAAAAATTTCAATTCTATAACTAAACCAAATAGAAAAGTAAAGATTGCAAGGACTGTACAATAAACACACTATACGGATTACTCCTCCCGCACAAAGTATTAATTAATTCGGGATGATACTGTTTCGAGATGGTGGAGTCGATCGAATTCGGTTATTCGACTTGATAATGGGAATCCCCCAAAATTGACATGCAGTAGATAGATGTCTTCCACCTTTCATATTTAACCAATAGTGTCACGCAATTTGTCGAATACATATTCAAATTTTCGAATGCCAAAAATAAGGCACGAATTTTGCACTGTGTATACCAGCAGAGTTATGGTAAGTTAGACACGAACAATAAATTTCACTACCAAACACAACACGTGGAAGACCTAATATGTCACACATATTCACAGTCAAGTAATGCCTATGAGGATAAATAAGTTTTAGACTAGCATAAGCAGTTGTCATGGATTTGTATGACTATTGAATCGGAAGGTAATTATAAGGCTAAAGTTTTTAGTCTAGATTTTATAGGCAAGACAGTGCCGTTGATACTAAAGTCAGTCACAGCAGCAAGAGCGTCAATGTCATTTTTATTAAAAGGATTCTATTGACCTGTTGTATGTAACTATGCCCGCTGATATTCTAGTGCAATTTGAACACCCTCTGAACGTCCTATCGATCTGAAAATGTGCATACTTGCCTATCATCGAAGGGAACATAATAATCACGCACTTCTGAGCACATATCAAGAATTATTATTAAAATTAATTATGTGGTAAAAATATTTAAATGAGTTTATGATACGTATGGCGCCACTAGTACAGCGGCTACAGAATTCATTCATACGATCATAGCGTTGGTGTTTTGTTTATATTGAGAAAAAGCGTTTTTTAGTGATAAGCAACATTACTACTCAAAAACTAACATTTCTTGAAGCTGTAAATACATATATTGAAAGCAGGTGAGTGGTTTTGTTATTTCTGATTAATAAACAAATTATAACTTATTATATATTATAATTTAGGTCCATCAGTAGATTATATTAGAAACTCGTCAAAACGAAACACGTGTTGTCCCGAATTAATTAATACTTTGTGCGGGAGGAGTAATCCGAACAGTGTGTTTATCAAAAAGAAAAAAGTCAAAAATATTGTAAAATAATGTAAATAATATGAAAAGAACCTAAATTTTAATGGGGGTACTCACATGTACGACTAAATGGCATGTGTAAGTATAACTAATTGAACTAACATTGTAAGATGGCATTCATCATTTTTCTTCATATTGGATCACTCCTCATCTCGCACCAAATTGATTAATTCGGGACACGTGCTTCGGGAATACGTGGAATCCCACTGTCAATTGTATAATCGAATCAATTTGCTGTGAGGTGAGTAGTGATCCGATATACTGTATTCACTATATTGCCCCACGGTACTTGTAATCTTCTCTAAATTCACTTATTGTCTACATTATTATTACAATCTCAGAATCACACAGTACATATTTTATCATTTTTATCTTTTGTATATTTTTGAATTCACTATCATTACATCAAACTATTCCATTTAAAGTGATAGGTATACCTCGCATATCTATTTACCTCAGCTTTTGTACCATTCATTATCATATTAAATGTTCAACACATATGTTTATCGACCAATTCTTTAATGCGGGCTTTGACAGTTCCTTTAACTTTATTTTTTATTAATTGCACATTATTACTTCTTTGGGCACAAGAAAAGAAGGGTTTAATTAATTTAAAGAGCCAAGGACGAGGACATATAAAAATACATAGAAGTATACGTGGCTTTGTAATATGTGCATACATATTGTGTGCTTGCGGTGACATACGAATTTCATTTAAAAGTTGAATATTGTCATTGGTTTCCCTTTATGGAAAATAAACATTCTTAAAGAAAATCCATTAGGAGAGCATCACAATGACATTTATTCGTATGCTCAATTTGCTTTTAATATTAATTAATGTTAGGGACATCTTGTCGCTTTATCTACGCGAGACCTTACGTTTTAAATCTAAGGTCTTATGTACGCATCTAAGAAAAACAATTAGCTATCTATGTGACACGGTTCCATCAAAGTTTTTTTTTGTATTTTACTTAAGCCTCAAGACGAGTTTAACGAGTAAATTCATTTATTGTGTTGATTCTGCTATTGCATTCCTTTTAAAAGTAATAAAACAAATAGACCTTCACCGATCAGATTCAACGAACAAACTAAACCAAACAAAGTCGTTTTACAAATTAGTAAAAAAAAAGATCTTACTTAGAATCATCCCATTGTATACTTAGTTCTTGTGTGCGCGCATATATTGAACGATGGTTGTTCATATTTGCGCGCTATTTACCAGTCGAGTGCGTAATTATTATTTAAATAAGAAGCTGGTGCTTTTGCGTAAAATGGTATCTCCGCACAAAAAGGGAGGAGCGCATAAACATTATCTGTTTTATTTTTAACGCATGCCGCAAGAACATGCCGATGAAAGACGGAGCA
>JARFOC010050001.1:0-20638 GCA_031763485.1 Osmoderma eremita | reverse complement strand
AGATGTTATTTTTAGAAATTCAAATCTCGCGGGCATATACTCCCTCGCATGCGAATTTAGCACGATAACGTGAAGGTAGAGGCCATGGATGTCAAGTGGGTTACGCGGAAAAGATATGTGCAGTGATGCAGGAGTTATGTTATGTTAATTATGAGAGAGAGTTATGTCAGGCTATGTTACATTTATGTACAAGTTATGTGTTGTATTACTTATGTCCTTATCTAATTAAATTAAATAGCAAGAAGTTATTTTATTTAAATTTAGGCGGCCATTCCTACAAACTCTTTGTTATACCCCAACAATCATTAATTTTAAACGAAGTAGACATTTATAAACTAAAATCAATTTTCAATTTATTAATCCTCAAAACCTTTACAACTACGTCCGCTAATAAATTTAGATTTCAATCAATGTTCTAGTGTACCTGTACGACTGATGATGTATAGCTTGCGGTGGGCCCCAATTCTTCGCTGGCGCTAATAAGTGTTGCTCCCTACTAATGGATAAAGAATCCCTGGTTGAGTGCGCTGCCGGCGGTTGTATGGTGTATTCCTTGTGCCCCTGCGTCGAAATATTATAGTCCCTCAAATTAACGACCGGTACAGCCGAATGTCTGCGGTTGCTTCCGTGAGAACTGCTCGGTGCGTGGGCTACCGGCGGTGCCCAAGATACTCGTTTATCTCCGCTGCCGCCGCCGGACGAATACACGACCTGATCGTGATTGCTGATGTGTCCCGAACCGGTATTCACGTATTGGTAACTTTGCAACGACGGCTCCTTGCACGCGGACGTGCAATGTTGCTGCTGTTGTTGTGGTTGAATTTGTTGCGGCATAAGGTAATCACTTTGCCTGTGGTGTTGGTGGTGGTGATATTCGACGCCTGGTTCTTGTTTAGTTTGCACGTTCAACATGCATTCGGATTGCGCTTTCGCCAAGAGGCGGGTCTTTCGCGATTGGGAACTGCCGTAGTTCACGTGATTCTGCGACGGTTCGTGTTTTATCACTTGCTGATAGGCTTGTATTTGTTCCTGCATCTAAAATAAAATATGACAGTTTAAGTATTAAACTTAAACAATATTGGGTTATATTGGTATTTATATATTAAGAAAAAAATGTAAAAAGGCGTTCAAAAAGTATTCGCACAAAAACGGCAAGCAATTTGTCCTTTAACTACGGGGATCATACGTTCTTATGCACACTGTAGTGGTTTTGGTATTCATGGTCTGTAAAACTTTTATTACAGCTGCATAAAAAAAAATTTTCATAAGTTTTTGCTTATTCTTAAATTTACGAGTAAACCAGACATTTGAAATAAATATGCTTGTGTGTAAAACTGCCTTTTTATAATTTTTAAACCGATTTTTTCCAAGTTGCATCGATCGCAATGCCTTTCACCTTGTGCTAAGTGAGCTATGATAATGATCACGGAACATTTAATAAACATGAGTGCTTCATTTTTCTGTCGTCTTTATCCAAAATGAAGGCGGACAAAGCCATAGTAGAATTATATTAGGCATACTCTTGTGCATCTTAAGTAGACGTGACTGCGGACTATGTAAACAATGGGAAATACAAACAACTAGAAAATGCAACAGGTGAGCCATCTGAGATTTCCGTTTAAATATGTCGTTAATGACGTCACGGTGGACTGCGCGAACCCGACAAATTTGTACCCAATATGGAGCATACTTAATATAATTCTACCATGGATAAAACCAGGTTCTTGACACACAAACTCGAACTTGGCGATAATGATGAGCAGTTAGACTTTTATCTTTATTACTAGTAATCAAAGTTGTAAAAATATTATACGAGGATGGTATTTACCGACTGTGTGTGAGTACTATTCTTTAGTCGACATCTATGTAAATTTCGGAAAGATTCATCGAGTACTTCAATTTTTATAACTGTTAAAAGTGACTAACTGTATGTATTTTTGCAATCATGGAAAAAGAACAATACCGGTCAGTGATTAGATTTCTTTTTCTTGGATGAGAAGACCTGTGCAGAAATCAATGACAAATTGATACTGGTTTAATGAATTTAAGCGTGGCCGAAACTCCGTCTTTGATTAGGAGCGCCCAGTTCGTCCTGTTCATGTGGCTACGGACGATATGGTAAATAAAGTGCATAATATCGTATTCGCAGACCGCCGGATGAATATAGGATAAGAGCGATTGCTAAGTTGGAAAACATCTCAATTGAACGTGTACAAAATATCCTGCACGAAAGATTGAGTATGAGAAAGCTATCCGAGAGATGGGTGCCGCTGACGATTGATCAGAAACGGAATCGCGTGACAACTTCAACGCAATGTTTGGCCATGTTTAAGCGTAATTCCAGAGGTTTTCTGCGGCGTTATGTGACCGTTGATGAGACATGGATTCATCACTACACGCCGGAAACCAATGCTCAGTCTTAATAGATTATTTGGAAAAAGGAAGAACGATAACGGATCAGTACTATGCTAGTTTATTAGATCAATTCGACAGTGTAAGAGGAAAACGCCACACCTAGCGAAAAACAAAAATCCTCTTTGATCATGATAACGCCCCGGCCCACTCATGGCCAATACTGAAATTAAAAATCCTTCTAACTCGAACTTTTTCTGGGACTTGCTTCGAGTTAGAGGAGTTCACCTGTAATTGTTTTGTTGCCTTGTTAAGCGTTTGAATAAGCATTGGCACAATATTACTATAACTTCTGTCGAAGAAATACAAAAGAGCTATTTTACGCACTGCTTAACAAATTTATTTGAATTCATGATCATGAATGAGAGAACAAGCAAAAACTTTTAGAAGAACATTTTTTCATGTAGTTTTTCCTCTTGGACACAATCAGCAACACCTTGTATATTGTCCATGGAATAAACTTGCATGGAATAATCGAAAATGACAAATATAAAAAATCAAAAACTGACAACGGAGGAAAATTACGGAGTGTGTCCTGCTGAATTAAATATTGGTAAAATATAAATACATTGGTGCAATAACGAGCTATTTATACCACTTAAGATAAGTTCGACAACAATGCAATTTTTTAAAGTGATTTAGTATTTCAAGTGAATAATATTTAATATCGTTAAAATATATCTATAAGTCGTGTGGTAAATTACAAGAGTTACAAACAATATTAAAATAATTTACCCTTGTAGGACTTTTGTGATCTTCATTGTCGCTGTCACCTACGCTCACGCAACTGATGACATTCTTACGATTACTGGGAGGATTGTGGTGGCCATTATGGTGATGATGATTTCTGTGACTACTGGTGCTAGCCACCATTTTCTTTGCTGTCGCAATTTCATCTTCGCTGTCTGATATGGTTATTACGGACACCGCAGGGGAAGGGGTGTCATTAATGGTGATCGTGTGCTGTCGACCGTTATGAACCACTTGACCTTGACTGTGCACGTGAAGATGTTTACCCTACATAATAAATAATATTAAAAACTTTTTTTTATTATAAATTGATTTCGAATCAATTTACCTGTGACGGAGGTGCATGTTGCCAAGATCCGTGGTGATTATTCGGTGTGTGATTTCTTCTTGCGGTGGTCGAATAACCATTGACGTGTTCTGATGGTGGGGTACCTTCTTTAACTCGTTTTTTTACTGGACTTAATTGGGTCTGTTCTTTCTTATCGTGTTGAGATCGATTATGCGTAGGAACCTTGATAAAGAGATTATTGCGGTAAGGATTAAGTTTCTGCTGCATTTGTTTTAACATTAATATACAGTGGCGGACAAAAAATAGGTCTGAATTATTTTTTAATACATTATCTTGTTATATTATATTATTTAATACAAGCGACATCTATCGGTATTTTTGATAAATACATCTAATACACGTTATTATGTAATAAAGAATAGAAGCGAATTCTCCGAGTAATGTGAGTGAACCGTCTTTATAAGGTATCTAGTGGCAGTGCAGCCGGCCATTAAAATAGTTGGACGCAGAAAAAGTAGTATCATTAACGATTAATAATGTTGTAACGGAAAATCTATAAGGTAATAACAATTTTGATCTTATTTTTACGGAAATAAAATATTAATTATTAGAACTAACAGATAAAATGGACAGAAAACAACATTCTACTGAAAATGAGAGAAATATAACGAGACACGAACTAGAGAACCGAGAGGGGGGGAAGGGGGGGGGGGGGGCCAAAGCAATCTAGAACTAGATGAAGATTTATCGCATTTTCAACAAGATGGAGCTTCTGTTCACTAGGCAATGGATTGTAAGGAGAGGTGGTGAGTGACCACCTAGATCACCGGAGTTAACGTCACTAGATTTATTTTCTATAGTCACCTCAGTCACTTAGTTGTTTATTGCCCAGTGTAAGTTTTAAAAGTGACACCCCCGTATAAGGTAGGCTGCTAATATGCTTAGAACTTGCAAATTAAACGATACACTCACTCTAGAAATACTGTATTTTAGCGCAATTTTTCCTACCATTAAATGATGACCATGGTGCATAGAACTCTGTTGTACGTGGTGATTTTTGGAAGTCCTCTTGCTTGAACTCCAAGTGGCACCCGTATGATCGACAATAGTAGGGTTATAAACTTCAGTGGCGACATCTACCGGGAATACCGGCCGCTGTTCTTGTAGTATCGTCGAGGAGTCGACCAACAATGGTCTGCCCCACTCCGCCTCGGATATTAAAGACGGTTGTATGGTTGTGTGTTGTGTCGGCATCTGCTGCCAAGACGGAACGATCGCCATTTGTCTATTCGCCGGCCAAGAGGTTTGTACCGCATTCTATCGGATAAAATGGTAAATTCATACATGGGTTATAAATACTTCGGAAGTTTTATTTACACAACTTACGGTTAGTAACATTTGTCGTCCGCTAGGTTCGACCACGCTGACAGGGACATATTGTTGCTGACCAGGTTGGCTGAGGATGGGTGGTTGGATCTGCAAGGGGGGTTGTTGTACGACAGTCACGTGCTTGGCTGGGGAACCGCCCATGCCCTGATAGCCTGCCGGGCAAAGGATTTGTGATACCAATTGGTGCTGGAAGGGATCAGCTCTGCTGCTGGTTGTATATTGGCGGCCGACTGTTCTTCCATTATATATTTGGTACTATGGATAATAATGAAAAAATTAAAAATAATTCTTATCTTAAAAATAAAGTGAATCCATTTGCAGAACAAAAAAAACTACTTATGTAGTTTGTGTTTTTGTTTCTTTTCTATGAAGTAAGCAACAAACCGATTTACATTTATTATCGAAAATGCCGACAGTACGAATACGTCATCACTTTAACAGTCCCTATTAACAAACATCCTGGCTCAGGTAGACAAACAAAAACCCTCTTTATTCCCTGCATAGAGAAGACAGGCATTAGTTATTCGATTTCTAAATTATATTTAATCTCTCTCTTATTAAATATAGTTGGGTCAGATATCATTTTAATCCGTATTACATTGCAATTTCTCTGAACGAATTACTACGTAATTAACCTGTGATTCGACACAGTAAAGCCTTGTTTTCACATATTTTTAAATGAATATTTGTCGGCCTCTGATTGGTTGAACCCTTTGCCAGTCCAGGTAATTTTGCAAGTCTTCTTCGGGAGAAAATTCCCAAAGCAAATTCAGTTCCCTTCAGGAGTCCCTTTCGTGATCTCGTTTCGGCTCATTCGCGAAACAACAGCCTTTGTCTGATCAGGGCGCGGCAGCGGTTTGTTCTCCACCGATCAGGACATTAACTGAGCTCCTTTCCATCCGCCCAGGACACCCAATGCTCGTCTCTGTCCGCCCGGGACAAGACATCTCGTCTTCGTCTGCCCAGACAAGACCCCGGAACTCACCTCTCCGTCCCTTCGAGACAGAATAAACCGTTCGATCACAAGACGCATTGCTTTTGTTATAAGTACCATGTGGTACGTGTTAGCTTCGAAGCCCATTCTTCAAGTTAGGAACCAATAAGTCGCCCATACATTAATCGTTAATACCGTTTATTCATTATCTATTTAAATTTTTTTTAAATATACTTTTTAGGGGACACTTCTGTTGCTTTACATTATTTAGTTACGAGATTCCTCAACCTTTGTTTACCAATTACATTATAAATGATTACTTGATGTTAGGTATGTTTTATCGAGTTTGTATTTAATTATTTCACACACAAGTAATACTAATTCAAACCGAAACTATTAAAGCAATATAAAAGCATTTTTCAAACAATCATCGCATTTTTTTTTATTGTTTTACCTAAACAAACATCATTCTACTCACCAATCATTTGTAATAATTGTCGCCCAACTACTGGGGTAAATTTTTTATTATTTTTGATTAAGTAATAATATTTTGCAATAATTCGCGCCCAACACGTGGGACTCATTTTTGATTAGGTGTAATCATTTGTAATAATACAAACTGTGTAGTGGTAGTACCCACCAAGTTATCATATCCGGTACGATCCCTCACTAATCTTTGCATTTGATGGTTGTTTATACTGAATGTCACGTTTCCATTAGTGCTGGGAACGAAGTTAGCGACGAGAGTTTGAGTCTGTTGGGTCGGCTGATGGTGGTTGCTCGTCGTCGGGTTACTGTAATCATTACGGCGGCATACTTCCATCATTTGTACGCTGGCCTTAACATTATTGCAATGAGCGTAGTCGACTAGATGAGACAGTCGCACGAACGGATGATTCAATGCTTCCCCGGGGGTTGTACGCCTTTCCTGTTTGAGGATAAATAAAAAACGAATTTGAAATATTGACACTAAATATTAATTAAATGAAATTTCGTGAAAATAATTAGGGTTAGGATATTGCTACCTGGTCCATTGTTAACATCCTTTTCAATAGATCAATGAATTCTTTACGATCGACCTTTTCTGCGAGTAATTGACCGCCTTCCAAATCGGTCGGTACATTTACTTGGCCAATATCATCCAAACAATTGAAAATGTACTTCCTAGCCTCTTTCGACTTAATGCCGGTTTCGGCTTCATGCTCCTCGGGTGTTTTGAGCCTCCAGAACGGATAGGTGCTCTCCACATCTCGGTAGAAAAACTTGGTGGTCTTGGAAGCGCTGTTAAGCATATGCTCCGTGGGTAGACCCTGCGTCTGGCTGATGTACCGGATCTGATCGTATTCTGAGGATCCGGGATATAGGGGCCATCCAAGGAACAATTCTGCGACCACGCAACCAAGAGACCACATGTCGATGGCCTCGCAGAACGGTAAACCCAGAATGATTTCCGGAGCCCGATAGTAACGGCTCTGCAAATACGTATTGCACACCGCCTTGCTCACGTGGCTTGCACTGCCAAAGTCGATGACTTTCACTCTGTATGGTTGCCTGACTGGGTCGACTAACATGATATTTTCCGGCTTGAGATCGGCGTGAATTAAACCTAGTTGCTGTTAATCACAAAAGGGAAAAAATGTGTTATTAATCATGTCTGGTATGTATATTTTGAAAACGTTTACCTTTAATTTTAGCAACGCTGTCAAGACCTGTTGCAGTATAGGTCTAATATACTTCAGTGGGAGTGGACTAAATTTATTCTGCTTGAGAAAATCGTATAGATTTTGTTCGAGCATCTCAAAGACGAGACAGGTGTGGTTCTTATGTTGAAAACACTCAAAAGCCCTTACAAAGTTGAACTCGTCCGCATTTTCTTGACTCAGTCTTGATAAAATGCTCACTTCAATTTGCCCCTGAAGATACAAAAAAAAAATACTCAAGGACTAGTAAAAAGATGGGTTATGTTTAAGAATTAAGAAATACCGTGTGACCAACAATTTCCGAGAACCAAGATTATTATGCATTATTTTTGTTTTTATTTATTCTTGCAATAAATTTACTTGGCCTTAGTATAAAGAAAATAGTGCTACATCACTGGTTTCTTCTGTAATTAGAAAGTTCAAATCCAAGTAACACAAGCAATGTCGCCAACTGATATAATTTAAGTGGGTAACATTTAGTTACGCGGATCTGGGGAATTGTTGCTCTGTCTGTATGTATTAAGTTATTAGTACAAATGAGAGGTAAACAAAAATCCACTCTCATATTGTACGGCAGCCATGTCAAACTCAAAGTCACTGGTGGGCCAAAAGCATTGACATGGCTGTTGTATGGGATTGGAGTTAATTTTTGCTGTGATTTCTACAGAAACGAACATGTGGTTTAATAGTAAACTTGTTATAAAAGTTATATTCACCTGTCGGGCATAAGATGGATGGTTTTTGAGAATTTTGATGGCGACAATTTCGTTAGTGCCCTTCTTCCAGCACTTGACGACCTGGCCAAAGGTGCCACGGCCGAGAAATTCCAACACTTCATATTGATTGCTTAAGGAGTATAAGACCTCGTGCTGGACGAGCTGGTAGTCGCCGTCTGCCCCGCTCCCAGATCCTGCTGCAGACAGTCCTTCACTCTCACCGTCCGTCCAGTATATTCCGTACATCACATCACACCACATGTAGTACAATGGTATTGTTTTTCTCATTGACTGATTAGTTTTTACGTTAGTATACTACCACTTTAAAAGACTTTTGAATTTGATTTATAAGCTTTTAAAACGAGGTTAACAACATCGACAATGGATGAGAAAGGATACACAATTGTAGCAGAAATCATTTGAAAATACAAGTAATTCAATTTACCTTATTCAAGAAATACCAGTTTGTTGTACATGTAATATTTGTAATGTTTGGATAAACGGGGAAATTTTATAGATAGCAATGTTTTATATGGTGGTGTGATTTTGATAAATACATCATCAAACACATGAAAAATGTTTCCTATTTTCTTTTTAATATGTATATTTGCAGGGGTAATCCCTGTATACCGGGTTCCTTTTTTTTTATTACTCATACAGTTTCCCTATGTGTAACTTTAAAAAGAAAAATGTTAATGCATAATAGGCAACCAGTTATACGTTCACGATTCGACGAACGTGAAACAATAGTAAAACCTTTAGCATCTAGCAAAAAAATCCATCATTTTCGATCTACTACAATTTATCTAGATACACAGTCTTGCTACCACAAGAGGATGTTTCTCGAAATATATATTATATAAAGACCACCAAGGACTGTTTAATTTTTCCTAGTGACATGGAGGGTCTAAGTGAGATCTATAGTTATTTATTTACAACTAATAGCCCCCAAGGTATTGATGGGACAACTTCAAGAGCACCACCTCAATAACAATAGCAGTGGTAGCCGTATTACTGACTCTTCATGTGCACGCTTGTCTTCACCTTTAACTTGACATCAATTGTTTAAATTATCGACTAATTATTGCATCTAAATATTTTATTTAAAATAACATATAATTAAGTATTTTGTAGGTCGTTTTCTCTTCATTAATATTTACATACTCCAAATTGCTTAAAAATGACCACCTGTATATCGGTTTTTGAATTTACCGCCCACACAACTCCTCAAGTTGTGTTGGTGTTTCTATTTCTGGGAGGTTGACGCGGTGCTTTGTGATTCCCGCTTTCTAGAACGTATAAACATGGCGATTTCTACTTTGACTAAGTCATCGATATTAGTTTTATATATGAATATGTATGGAATTCTCAATAAAAATCGTTTTTAAAACTGTTTGTCTATTATGATGTGCGATTGTCTTATACTACTCAATACTTTTAATGTGTTAACCTAAATTTTGTGTCCATATTTTAACATGTCAAATAACATTCTAAGTTATAACATGTAAGTAATTGTTGAATATAATTTCTCTTTTTGTCCTATCAACAGTCACATATCTTGTAGTTTGTACTCCTGAAGAATGTTTTAAATAAAAACCGAAAGCTCGAGCGAAGCAATAAAGTTGTGGTGTGATTGAATTGGCCACATTCCCAAAAAAATTGATTTTCGAATTCTGACCAGTATAGCCGATACTGTCCACCTCTCTATAATATTTATTTTTGTACCGAAAAATTAAACTTTCTTGAAACTTTTTAATCTTCCTCGAAAAGCTCTTGATGGTTTGATATTTTGTAAGGCTTACAATTGAATTCTTTCAGAGTTTTGTATACCGAACTGTACGATACTTCAAAACGTTTGGCTATATCTAAAAGAGATCATACAGGCCCGTTCCTGTACATAACGTAGGATATGGCGTTTCAGGTATCCTAAAACGCGATTGTTTTTTTTTTGGGATGGAGGCTTAGAACACAAGCAACAGTTTGAATTTGTTAAAAAAGATTGAGAATAGTTTTCGCATAAAGTTTACGTCTTTCAGAATAATGGACTGGAAACATGTCCTTAATCCTTCTAAAACATTTATTCTTCTGGTACCACGTTATCATTGCCAGCGTTTCATCTTTGTTGTACCTGCTCATAATTTATATAAAAAATCTACAATTTAATAAGATTTAATTTGTGATTGATGTATGAATAAATTAGTAGAAGAAGAAATATTTGACATATTTTTTTTTCTTCTTATCAACTTGATTATTAAAAAAAATTGTTATAGGTAAATCCTTTACTGGTGTATAACTGATTAATGCATTGACAATTTTGTTTTTAAACGCGCACATAGGAAAAATGTATGTGTAATAAAGCAAAAAAGAACCCGGTATATTATCAACGTTTGTAGCGAACACACCGTTTTTGATTTATTGGTATTTTTCTTGACATTCTTTTTTTTGAATATATAAATAAATAAAGCAAAAGCTTCCATTTAGTTAATATATTCTAATCCAATATATAGAAGGGTGATTTCAAAGTCATATTTTGAACATATAATTAGAAATGTATAAAAAGAGAATGTTCAATTTAGACGTAATACTGCAAAAGTTTTTGTTTTTCTTTGGAATACAATATTATGACAATAAATTTGCCAATGATTGCTTTTTAAGATTTAATTAGAAACAGAAAAAATATGGATTGCAATACATACAATGACTCACATACATATTCATACCCCAGGCATTATTGCATGTCAGATGGTATTTATCGCTTTTACACTTGAAGAATTCTCTTTAATATTATACAGTGTTCAGTGTTCAGTGTACAGTATTCATATTTTACTTTATGCGAGTTTACTCGGGGAAGGCCTCAACTCACTCAAACTATGGTTTGTGGGGAAATTTCAATAATGTGGTAGCTTTATTCGTGATAGGTCCAACATATAAATACTTATTGGCGAAATGGGGTGAAAAATTAAGGAAACAAGAGGCGGCTTGATAATGGTATGGAGCTGTATGGTGGCTGGTGGCGTGGGTAATTTAGTTTTTAGAGACGGAATAATGGATAAATTTAAGTATCTGAATATTTTAAAAGAAAATCTGCTTGACAGCGCAACCAAATTGGATCTTCAAGACAACTTTTATTTCTAGCAAGACAATGATCCGAAACATTCGGCATATATTGTTAAGTAGTGGATTGCTTTTAACACCCCGCATTATTTAGGCACACCACCATCCCAAAGTCCAGACATTAATCCCATAGAACACCTGTGGGCTGAAATTAAACGACAGCTGGAAAGGTTTGATATACAAAATAAAGAAAATCTGAAGAGTAAAATACAGGAGATGTGGGATAATCTAGACTTTAGTGTTACTAAACCATTGGTGCAAAGCATGCCACGAGGTCTTAAAGCAATTTTGATGTCTAACGGAGGACTAACCAAATATTAGATGCCCCAATATTTACTTTGTAAATAGTTAAAATACAATAGCTGTATTCTTTCGCTGATAACTTCAAATAATGTTAGACTCGATCAGACTTGATTCGGATAACTAAAATCCCTGACCTCAAATTAGATTTTCTTTTCTAATTTTTGATTGAAGTGTTGTTGTGCGTAATGCAATAACAAATACATTGGTATATGCCTCTAGAAACGTAGCTTACAAGGATTAACCACCAATGACTATAACATGTATCGATTCCTTGTTAATTTACACATAATAATACTTGTATTGCTAGTTTTATTATTAGAATAAAATGTTTAAGGTTTACTTTTTGATTTGTCATAGAGTCTGGTGTGCATCGTGGGTAATCCGTCCCATGCGTGTTACCCACTCCCTAAAATGCAAGTCAACATTACTCATTTTTCACAATTTCTTCAAAATAACGTATAACCTCAAAATCAAAACGTAAATAGAAACTAAACACGATTGCATGATTGAATTAAATAAAATTAGTGATCCAGTGCGGGAAGGGGATTACTAATCAGGGTCAGTTCAAACAAAACACTGTGTTACGAAAGAACACGAAGTGATCGAATCGAACGAGTTTGGATTCACTTTTATAATGCGAAAGAACACGCCTACAAAGTATGAATACTTTTGAGAGATAGAATTTTTGTTTATGTTTAAAAATAAACATAAATAAAGCTTTTGTTTTTGATTAATTGCTTTTTTTTATAATGAAAACGTTATTTTCATTATAAAAAAAGCAATTAATAAATATAAAGAGAATTATTCAAGTGTAAAAGGAGTGAATACCGTCTGACATGCAATATTCGGGGTATTAATACTTATGTGAGTCATTGTACACTATGCCCAGAAAAGTATAAATCCAGGCGAAATTAAGTTAAAAATACAAATATTGTATTTTCAAAATGAACGAAGCGTAGACATCTCGATGATAAAATGATGACCTGCGTATAAGTTAGAGAAAAATACTTTCAATTTAATTTAATAAAAAGTTACAGTTTAAAAAGGAACTTTATAATTTGTGCATCAAAATTTCTCTATCCTATACGCATATAGAGTGAATGAAAGGAAAATTCCTTGCCATACAAAAATCGAAATGGTTTGATTTTAAATATTTACCTTGGGCCTGGGTATTGGCCCCAGGGGCCGCGGTGATTTTACTGTGGGCCGTCGTGGTGATCGAATTGCTGGACTCTCCAATGGATGTATCTCCGCTTTCACCATTCCCTTCCTGCGACCAAGCTTTGCGCTACAAAACCGTACGAAAAGAGACCATTAGGTCAGCTGCAAATCTTTTTCGTATGTATGTGTACTATAAGTGTCAAGAGAAATAACCTACATGCGTGCTGGTTGTATGTACAGTCTGTGTCAAGAGAATAGAAGCAATTAACTTATTTGTGGGAGTTTTTAATGAAGTGTTTTTATGTGTAATAATTGATTGGCACCTTTTGGCCGCAACGTTGATAGGTGTCTAGTAATTTGATGGTAGACGCGCGGACAAAGGTTCGCTGACTACCAGGACTAGCATGATTCAGTTCCGTCTGACTCGACGTGTTCACTGCCGCGTAGGGCTGTTGCAGTTGGTGCTGGTGATGTTGGTGCTGTTCCTGATGCAAGAATTGCTCGCCGGTTCCGTTTCCCGTGCTCGTCGTTGCGTTACTGTTACCACCGTTGGTCGTTGAGTTACCGATATTATAATGTTCTGCTCGTCGTTTTTTTGGTTGTACCGCCCCGCTACTACTTGTGACCAACTGTTGGGATTGGATGAACATGTCATGCATTCCCTACCGTACGAAAGAGAAGAGAAAAAAAAAAGATATTAAAATTTGGACCTCGTTTTGGGATAGTGTAACCGCGATGAACGTAAATAGATTCGTCTTAAGGTTGATAATACGAACCATAGTAATATACACCCATGGAAAAATGAATGGAGCAAGTGCAGGGTTGAATTAAAAAGCAATGTGTAGGGTGCTCCATACATTTTTACATAGCTGTATATAACTCCAATTAGAAAAGAATTGGTGGGAAAAATTAGGGTGAATTAACAAAAAGAAAGTAATTGAAAATGTACCTCCTCTTTTATTTGCAAACCACTCTATATTTATCAAAAAATTTCGATAAAAAAATGAAATAAATGTTTGTTACCTAAGGCAACATTCGCAATATATCATTTTGTAGAGATCATAGGATACTTTTTTTCTATCCACATCCGATCCGTTCCACCCCATTGAGTGGATATTATCCGCATCCGCAAGTTTTATGTATATCCGCATCCGCAATTTATCTTTTTGATATAACTAATTAAGATACAATACAAGAAAGCATAACTGAAATATTTATTTTTTGAAACAAACTTTACCTCATTCTATGTATCCATATTTCTTATTTCCTACAAACTAAGATAAATGACAGCGTCATATATTACTACCAACTGATAAGTTGAGATTATTAAATATACTACTTTTATTTGTTAAACTTATTTAACTACTAATGATAGCTGAAATAACGAAACTAAAAACAGCTGACAATGAGTTAGGACACGGATATATCCGCAATTTTGGGCACTCTATCCGCATGCCTAATGGTAAAAACTAACGGCATCCGAAAGAATTCGGCGGATATTCGCAAATTATCCGGGGATATCATAGGTTTACCTAAATTACACAAATAGGATTTTTACAGTTAATAATATATCGCCGACGATGTGACCAAACTAACGTAGGTATCTGCAAAAACTACAGTTTTCAGGAAAAAACACACATTTTCTAAAATAATGTACAATTAATGAATACTATTTTATTGAATTTTAGGTTTCTTGACACTAATAATAATAATGATAATAATATTGTTTTATTGGTTATACACCTATCATACGAGGTGTGTAAATTAAGTAATGACTGATATTTTCAAATATTTTTATTTGAATATAATTAAAATTGAACGTTGTCTCACTCAAAATAACTCCCTTGGGAAGCCACGCAGCGTTGGAGACGGTTCTTCCATTCCTCATAGCAGTGCTGGAACTCGGATATCGGAATCGCCTTTAGTTGGTCGGTTACAGCCGTTTGAATGTTTTCAAGTGTCCCAAAATGATGTCCCTTCAGATGAATTTTCAATCTTGGGTAGAGGAAAAAATCGCATGGACTCAAGTCAGGTAAATAAAGAGGCCGAGGAGCCACAGAAATATTTCTACTAGCCACAAACCGTTTATGGAAATTGCTGTGTGACAAGGCGCATTGTCATAATGCAGGATCCAAGCGTTTTTGATGTTTGTTCTCACACGCATGACCCTTTTTCGGAGTCTTTCGAGAACCTCTCGGTAAAAATGTTGATTAACTGTCTGACCTTAAGGCACGAACTCTTTGTGAACGATTACCTGCCTATCAAAGAAACAAATCAGTATGCTCTTGATCTTTGATTTGCTCATACTTGCTCTCTTGGGCATTGGAGAGCGTGAAGTGTGCCATTCCATGCTCTGGCGTGTTGTTTCCGGGTCATACTCGAACACCTAACTCTCATCACCAGTAATGACACGTTCCAAAAATTATTTTCAATGGATTCCAAAAAAATCAAGGCACCTTTCTCTCCTGATATCCTTTTATTCCTGCGAAAGGTTTTTTGGAACCCTTCTCGAGCAGATCTTTCTCATTCCCAATTCATGGGTCAAAATTTGTTGAACCGGGGTGTGTGCCATTGGTTCTTGCAGTCGAAGGCCTTCCGCTGCGTGGCTCATCTCCCATCGACTCTTTTCCTTCTGAAAATGCCTTAAACGACCTGGGCTTTTGACAAAACACTGTCTCCGTAGGCCTGCTGAAATTTTGCAAAAATTTCTGTTGCACTTTGCCCAAGTCTGAAGTAAACCTGATAGTACACCGTTGCTTGAAACTAATGTCTTTCATTTGTAGAACGCACTACGAAAACCGAGTTCACGGAAAAAACGACAACGGACAACCAAATGACTTGATCGAGTTCAAACGCTTATTACAATGTCCACTTGTGGCATGTGCCATGTCCTGTGCTTCCCGTGTTTCCATATCAAACACTACGTTGTCAGTCTCATTACTTAATTTACACCCTTCGTATAATTACAATACAATATATAAGTGCAAATTTGACTTATCGTAAGCTATAAAATATTAACAGACAGGTTTCATAAATCAAACAGGTTATATCCAAAGAGGTTATTTCGCCGCCACGCAAATTGATGGTATGCCCATTAACATTCTTCTAATAGCCTATGCTAGTTACGAAAACATTTTGTTTTTAACATGTTTTTAATTGGGAACAAACATTTTTTCTTACTGAAAGTTAAAGCATTCTTAAAAGCCATTCGTTTTCTTTGAAATTAGTTTTTTCATTATTAAGATATTCATCAAAAACATGCACTTTTAACAAAGCATATTGAAGAGACATAACCTAAAATTATCATTTGTCAGCTTCTCTTAAATTTACATTCTGTGGTATACAATCATAAAATGGTGAGTTAATTGAAGACTGCTACTGCTTCCCTTCAAGATATGTACATGTCATTTCTATTCCTATGTTTAACAACCATTCTATTTATTTCCTTTATCAAACATGAAGGGGATATGCTATTCTTTATTTAAAACAGGGCTTGAAGTTTTATACTTTAAACCTTTTGATGATATTATCATCAAAGATATTCTTGTATATCGGTCACATTTTAATATAACCATCATACTTTTATTTCGCTATTTTTGTAGCCTTTCCATATTTAACTTACACATAAAGTATAAAACTGTAGTAAAGTATTGAAAATGAAGTAAAATAATTGTTTTGTACACTAATAATGCACTAGCGGTCGATAATGAGTTTCTAATCCTTCCTATTTTTGGGAAATCTTTCTTACTAAATATTTTACTAGTTTCAATTTTTGATTACCTATTTCAGCTGATTTGAATTCATTGATGCGTTTATCATTCGAAAGAATCATGTATTTAGTTTTTCCCAGATTTAATTCGAGCTTATTGAGATTTAACCAATGCTGTACCAGTCTACATGAAGATTATCTAAAATATTACCCAGATGTTCACCTGATAATAATAGTAAAGTGTCGTCGGCAAATAAATGTACGATGCGTTTGTCTACAGCCCTCATAACATCATTAATATACAATACAGATAGAAGTGGTCCCAGAACGCTGCCTTGCAGAATAGCATAGTAAGCATCCAATGCTTCAGAAACCAATTGCTCATATTTTATTCTTTCAGTTCTTCCCTCCAAATAGTTCGTAACATTATCAATTTAAAACATTGACGAACTATGGATTCCTTATTCCCTAAATCAGTGATTCTAAAAGTGCATGAAATACAATTTTTGTCACATGAAACATGTTTCATTTATATTTTATCTAATCTTAGCAAAAGATTATTCACTAACTAGCAAAGCTTACTTGTTAGAATTGGTTGCAGGGTGCAATGGGAAAGTCTAGTTTCAGCGCCCTGAATCGAAAAAATTTAAGAATTGCGTTGGAATTATAAAATCGGAAAATCAATCACTTTGCCGATTTTAAAAGTCAAATTATGTGAAGATCCTAGTGTAGAATCAACGAGAAAAAATGAGACGGGAGAACGGAGGAATTATTCTTATAATTTAAACTTTTTAAACGATAAATTTCTACTTAACATTGCCGATAAAACTGAACTATAAAAGCACAAGTTTTATATCATACGCAGAGTTTCCAAGCATACACAAATCTGATCGGATAAATAAAGCTCAAAAAAAACAAACTACATCGCATCAGGAGGGATCAAAAAATATTTGAAATGTTGCCAGTGGAAGAGTTATAATTCTGATCCGAGCGCTTTAGATATACATATGATCTACACATAATGATCTAGAACTCCCATTTACTACAAGAAAAATTGGGGAAAGTGAGAGATACATGTTTGTTATTGTTCAAAAGAAATTTTGGCACATATATCTTAATATTAATTAATTCTGCTGATATTTTTGGAAAAAAAAATAAACAGTTCTTTAATGGAAAATCGTTTCAAAACGTGTAGTTTATGTTTTGTAAATCCTCATAAGTTTATAATGAAAAAATGCATATACTGGATTGGAAAATCCTCCTCTGTCAACAGGAGCAAAACATATAAAAACCGAAACCAGTCGATATTAGTAAATCTACGCTTTCGTTGAAACTCGCTTCTCCCTCGTTTTGATTTGCCAACGTTGTAACAATAATTGATACCGGCATTCTATCAGGTAACCAAATAAGTTCGTGTGGTTTAAGATGGTAAAATATAAATATTTATTAAGAATACAATAATAGACTGTTATTCATCGAAGTAATTACCATCACAATGAACCTTTTGCCAACGCGATACCAATTTTGATATGTCGGTATTGTAGAACTCTATGGATTTTGAATCAAAAAATTGACGGGCTGCATTTATTATATCAATCACGGTGATTAATGTCTTACGGTCAAAGTCATTCGGTGTATTAGTACGTATTTGAGGCCGCTCGTGTGCCTCGAGGAATTTAGGATTTCAGGTTTGATAGTAGTTACCATAGTTATCTACTTGGTTTACATTAAGTCCTTCAAAAGTATATAAAAGTTACCGCATTTGTCATAAGCAGTTTAGTGAAATTTCAATCAGGATCCTCTGGAACATTTCTTCGGATGTATTCGAAGCTATGGCATAAGGAATGTCAACGTGCAGCTTGTTCAGGCAATCCTTCACTTCACTAATTGTGACAATTTTTTTCTTTAAACATTCTCCAGTGGCTAATTGTAAAAATGACACCTGTGAAGGAGCTTTGAATCATTTTGAAGAGCTTCATTCAAGCTAATCAAATATTCAAACCTTCACAACTAAATTTAATTACATTAGAACCAGTAGATATTACCTAAAATATCACTGCTAAAAGAGTATATTTCAGGTTTTATAACTAAGAAAATCTTAAGTTTGACACGTAATTGTGAACACTGTATATGTGAATTAGTCAGCGAAAATAGGGATGCTAAGGTGTATGAAATCATTAATATTCGAGCTTACACATTTAAATCTACTCGTTCCAACAGCAGCATTTATGCAGCTCTTCTGTAAATACATATACAATTTATATATTACCACAGATAAGTACATATGCTCATATAGAAGCTTGAAATGTATGCTAAGCAAATTATTTGATACAAGAGATTGTAAAATATTTACGTGTAAGGAACATGATATCTCTCATACATTTAAATCATACTTGATTAAATTCTATTTATTGAATTTTGCTAAAAATATGAATCTATCGTTAAAGGGTTTAGACGACCATAAGTCAAAAGAGAATTACAATTCATTGCGGCTTATGGCCTGTAAGAGATATAAATATATAAATTGTCGAATGAAATACTTTGTAAGTTTTCTAAAAGCGACTTTTTATTTCATTTCCACTCCTCTTTTTGAACATATTTGAAGTACAAAATTGTAATAGTTATAAATGTTTATAAAATCAATTGTAAATATAAAATAATAACACTCAAATTCAAACTGAGCGCGAAAATTTAAAACTCTTTATCCCACCTGCAAACGGTGCCACCAGAGCAAACGAAAATTTATAGCTATAGAGCACCATTTGTGTTTTATCTATGACATCAATTCGAGTTTTGAACTGCCCATGCTTCATAGAGTTGTCAAGAGACAAAAAAAAAAAGGTGGTGATCACTTGGTGAAATGTCAGGAGAATACAGGATGACGCATTAGTGTGGCAATGCTCGATATCTCCCTTATCGTATAAGATATCAAAAAAAGTTGTTTACGAAAATTGTAGGCAGTCTTAATCTTAACATTTTAAAATTATTTTCACATATGCATACAATTTGTATAATAAATAAACATTATGCATAGGTGTTGCAGTTTCAAAGGGATCACGCTGTATTTACACCTACAAATTTTAAAATTTTATTGGTATATAAAATACAATGTGAATGTTGCCGTTTTTAATGTGGTAACTGTATAATAACAGGCTCGAAAGATATCAAAGCGTATTTGTGGCGATTGTAGGTAGTTATACAGTCAGCTTTCTACTTTGTGCTCGCCCAAAGGCGACCACCAATGTCGTAGAAACACCGTGAAGGAGATTGTGGAATAGTACGCGGTATAGCAATGCCAAACCTACTTGATATTAATCACCCGTTGCTAAAGAAAGAAAATTGCAGTATGATACACTTACCTAAAACGCAGAGAGTTTTAAATTTACAAGTTCTCCGAGGAAAATAATGATTTAATATTTGTTTACAGTGTATTATAGATTCATTATAATGTCACTATATGTTTAAGAAAATATAATACTTAAAAAATAATTAAAAATATTTGATTGCAAATAAAATCCTTTCCCCGAACATGAGGAGAAAGTTTGTCTCTGACTGTATAAACCGAGATATCAATAAAGATTTTACTGCAGAAACATCGCTCTAGTAATGATGGTGTTATTGTTATTGTAACGAACTAAATCATGTACACATACGTAATTCATGTATGCTAATGCAAAATCTAAAAATAGAATGGTACAAATAAGTATACATAGCGTTTACATAAAAGATATTTAAAATTCGATGGGAGAAATTGTATTTTTCCAGAAAATTTTTCCAATACTAACAATAAACAATTTAAATGTACGAAAACGTGGAAAAGAAAGCCAGGAAAAACTAGTAAACAAAAGACGAAATTGTATTATGTAGTTACCCCACGATGTATCATGAACCACAACCTTTGCTTTGACAATGTGAAGCGTGCATACGATCCGAAAGTAAACAATTCCAACAAATATTAACATTTTTGAAATCCATTCTGTCCTTGTTATATTTCATGAAATAAATTGAGAAGAAAAGTGTGGCGTAAATTTTGTTTGGAAACCTGCACAGTCTCGCCAACGGCAAAATGTGAGAAGGATATGTAGACAATTTTTTGTTTTAAAAATAATTAAATTATTGAAATAGAAAATAAACACAATATAAAGAAAGATCCAAACACAT
>JARFOC010049992.1:0-20645 GCA_031763485.1 Osmoderma eremita | reverse complement strand
AATAAAGGTTTCTTAAACAAGCAAGAAGTGTCAAGGGAGACAAAGATGAATGTTTACAAGGCTATATATAGACCGACCCTTGCGTACGATTGCGAATCTTGGACATTGACGAACCAAGAAAAAAGCAAGATCAGAGCAGCTGAGATGAAGTATTTGAGAAGAGTGAAAGGAGTATCAAGAATGGATCGCATTAGGAATGAAAATATCCGGAAAGAACTGAATATTATACCAATGAAAGAATTTATTGAGCAACGACAAAAGATTAATAATATATATATATATATTATTAATCTCTATATAGGCAATAAACTGAAATGGTTCAATCACTACGATAGCATTTTACAACATACTTCAGACAGTGCCTGTATTAAGGCAATGTTTCTGAAGAAAACATCTAACCAAAAGGTAATTATCTCTGTATTGATCTGAACAAAATGTAATTGTTTCGACATCTATTTCTTCATCGGTGGCCTGCTGTTGCACTAAACAGCATGTATAATAAATTGAAAATTTTCGAGAAAGAAAAATAATCTATGCGTTGCATTAAAAAAAAAGAACAGTGTGTTATTTCATGTTGAAAATACAATTAAGAAGAAAGGAACGTAATAACAGATTGTATACATTTTACATGTTTGCTATGATGTATCGTCTTGTGAACGCCTTCAGAAAAAGAAAGCATTAATAATAATCGAGAAAATAATGTGTATGCATTACCCTGTTTGTGTGCTCCTGTCACTAGATCTATATTTTCAGTGTGCGTCCTATTCGAATACGTATATATGCATGGACACGTAAACAGAAAAAAAACTTAACTATGGTGTTTGGAAGTGGATGTTTCTCTTCGGTGTTTTCTTTTAAAAGAGACAGCTGACAGTTGGCAATAATAACGTGCAGGTGACGAGGAAATTTCAATTCCAATTTACAAGGAAACTTTTCTTTATTTTGCGTGCGGCAGATACACACACACATTGTATTTATGTCTATATGCAATGTCAGGACGTTTCACTTATTTATATATAAACAACAGTGAAAGTGAAGGCAAACGATTTATGTTCAACATACATACATACATGTGTATATATTATTCGCATACCTTCACGTTCAAGCGAGAAAAAGCCATCATTTATATGAATTTTTCAGGAATGAGATTGTTTTCGTGAATGTAAAAATACGCCACTGAGACAAGAAAAGCTTTTTTTCTGTGTGAAGTATATTTTCATATTTAACATTGATATTTCATATTACTATATTTTATATTTTATAGCAAGTGCTTTGAGGACATCAATATTTGTACAAATATCTTGGGCCGTAAGCGTTCCTGTTATTCAAATTAGTGATAGAGATGTAACAAATTCATAATTTACAGCTACCCCTGCCGCCAACTAGAAAGAAGTGGATTTAATTAATTGTGTTGTGGCTGTGTAAAATAAGTGCCATGGTATTTTGAATCTGTACTTTTAGTATTTAGTATTCGGTGCCGGACTTGATAATGGGAATCCACGTATTCCCGAAACACGTGTCGTCCCGAATTAATTAATACTTGTGCGGGAGGAGTAATCCGAACAGTGTGTTTATTTAGTATTTAGTTTAGTATAGATAGCCATGTGGTAGCCAAAGTGTAATCAATGAACACCCATTGATTACACTTTCGGGAGCCCGGTTCTTATTCGACTAAAACTCAGTGGGTTCAAACTATAGCTCAATACTTGAAGGTGGGTTTATTTAATAATGCCTTTACGTTATAGTTTCATCATTACAACTACGTTATGTTAACATCACTGAAATGTTCGTTCTACATTCGACCATTACAACTTCTTATTCCTATTACATTACTTCTGCGTTCTCTTAATACTTAGATCATATATAGGTATTACATGGATACCGCTATCACCATAACAGACTATATACGTTACTGTTTGCAACATGTACAACCCACGATTTTCGAGCTATTTCTTTCTTGCTTATGAACATTACATGTAGCTATCCCTTATCTGACCACACGTGAAACCGTAAACGGAAACGGAAGTGCAATACGTGCGATTTATTATGGGACGTATGCGATTTCACAACTGTTTAGACTGTCGTTAGTGTTAATGTTAGCTGTTGTCTATAAATGTCTATGAGCCAGCTATTTATCTCTTCTGTGTTGTGAGGGAATTCTGTTTTATTGTTATTTATGTTTTATATAAACGAATTAAAAGCAAGTACACTTTTTGCAAGGTTTCAACTATATCGTCAGATGCGATTGTTGAGGCAGATAAGTCAGAGTTTAGAACATGTTTTAAAATAAACGACAATAAAATTTGACGAATTTGTATGTCTTCCACCAAATGCTATTTTATTGTTTCTACTGCACCACGTGTGTTATGCCATTGGCTGTAGCATGGAGAAATAACCACCTTATTTATATGTTATTTTTCAAATTTTTAATGAACCTAACTCTCTTTGTTCTATATTCAATAATGACTTGACTCCGTGTACATAAACAGAAACATACGAACAGTAACAAACAAATTAACATAAAACCACAACTGCAAATATTACTTTTTATTCGAAACATAAAATTAAAAATTGACTTAACACAACAGATCTTAAGAAAACTTAAAAACACTTCACCCTGCACAAACATAAACAAACTATATATATTTTAATAACATCATATATTTTTATTCTCACAGTAATGCTAAACTTTCTTTTTTTTCTTCATTAAAGGATAAACATCAGAAATTCCTAAATTTGTTATTATTTTTCCTGAAAATATGCAAGCCGGTTTGAAAATAAAAGGTAGCAGATCCTTTTTTAAACTGATTTGGAAGCTTTTATCATTTAAAAAGGTACATCATGAGCTAAAGTGTTGTTGTATCTGGCTCTTTAATATCAACTGTAGCATAACGTCCAATCACTTGAAGATTTTAATTAAGAATAACATGCCTATCTTTACGGCTATTATTTTCATAAATGGGAATTGTTTTCTTGTCCTTAAACACCAGTAAATCACCAATATACAGGTGCATCTCTTATAAATTCAAAATTCATTAAAAATATATTATCATATGGAAATTTATTTTTGAAATTATTACTAGGAGCTTGGAGTGGCAATAATCGCCTGTGATCGCCTTGCCTGTACACTTTTTTCCTTTAGAGTGTTTTGTATTCTCCATCTGTTTCATTTTTTACTACATTCTTTTCTACTTAACCTAGTATCGCCGTTACTGTTTCTTTTATTGGTTGGTGGCAGTGCTTCAGTTTGTGAATCATTTGTGTGCCATTTGTCATATTGTTCTGAATATCCTGGAACCAAATGATACCCATGATTATTTGTTCACATACTTGTCTTCTTGAAAAGAAAATCTGAGAAAATCTGGATCGGCTATGCTGTGATCTGTGCTGAAATCTAAACCTGTACCGCTCTTGGGCTATGATAATGTGTGCATGCAAGTCTAGACTTTCCATCGAACAAGTAGAACCTGGTTCTGCATTTGCCAATCTTTCGTTTGACAGCGCAAAAGCAACAAAATATATGTTTTCGAGAGAGTAAGTAAATTTGTCTACTTGGGAGTTAATATTGACGAAAATGCACGTGAAGAGCAAGAAGTCCAGGCAAGAATTGCAAAAGGCAACCGGAAATACGGAAGCCTGAAGAGTCTCATGAAATCGAAATATGTATCAGAGAAAACAAAAGAGCGAACTTGTAAATCAGTCATAAGACCTACCGCCACATATGCCTGCGAGACGTGGATCGTAAATAAGGTGGAAGAGGAGCAGATAAAAAGATGCGAGAGAAAAATGCTGCGTGCTATATATGGAGGAGTAAGAACCGAAGAAGGATGGAGAAGACGCACAAATCTAGAAGTAGAACAAGCATATGAAAGCCCCAATATTGTAGCGTTTGCCAAAATCCAAAGCATAAGATGGCTGGGGCATGTAGAAAAGTTAAGCAGAGACAGGTTGCCAAAATTAGCCCTTACCAGAAAGCGAATAAGAAAAGGGAAAAAGGAAGGCCAAGAGAGAGATAGCTGAATAAAGTGGATGAAGATCTAAAAAAAATGAAACTAGGAAATTGGAAGGAGATGGTAGGGAACAGACGAGAATGGAGATATGTAGTCCGTAGAGCGCTTTCAGAAAGTTCTTAGTATTAGTACCTTATTAGCCCTAGGGCTTCATGGCCTGTAGAGCAAATTATTATAAGTTTGAAGATATCTCTAAATCGGTTATATTTACTAATACATTCCATTCTCAACCAATTCCCGAATTCGGGAATTGGTTGAGAATGGGAGCCGACGTGCTCTTGAAACATATGTACCGAATTTTATTAAATTAATTTGTGCGGGTGGATTTCCCGATACTGTCTATTAGTGATGCCAGCCCACAGTCCTTGCAATTCTTTCACGGTTATATTTAGGTATAGGGAAACCTTAATATTTTGTATTTAGAATAACGTCTATAATCCGAATTTGTAATAAAGATATAACATTCCATTTAAAATAAGAAAGTTAATGGCGACTTCCGGTCAACCGAAAGTGATGCAAAAATGAAAATAATTTACTCTGAAACACCACTTTTTTCTAGAGCAGTCTAATTATTTTCAGAATGTTTGTGTATTTCCTTCGCTAAAATATTTTAATGGGCCATTCAACTTGGGAGATCCTGTAAATATATCTCATTCGATATTCTTGAGGATACATCAGGAGGATAGGGAAGTGGACAATTCATTGTTTATTCAGTTAATTGTACAACAATTATTGAAATGTTGCCGGCGAAATAAAACTTTTATAATTTGAAGTAAACGCAATACATGAGGCAAATTTTATTTGGGAAAATACATACATTTTTTTTCTTTATAAATATATTTATGTATGTATCTGAATTTTACATAACATTTGCATGGCAGTAGCTTTACACGTAACCGATGATTAATGATTTCATATAATACCGTTTTCTATACAGGGCACGAATCAGAATAAGTTATCTAAATATAAAATTTCCCCAATTCGCGATTTCATATTTAATTCGCAAGGAATATGTTCAAATTTCTTATTCTATCTTTATTCCAAATAAATTAATTTTATAAATACACGTCTGATAACAATTTGATTATGTTATATTGATTATGTATTGATTTAATAATAAATAATTCCCAACGTTTCCTATATACACATTCCGAATTTGACGTTGGAGACATGGGAATTTCCCTTGTCGCATGAGTTTTCTTCATACTTGTAATAGCTTTTGCAATATGAAAAGCGCCCAGGTTGTAGTCGCGTCCTAGCGGGCGTATGTGGCAGTTATCTGTAATTAACTTAAGCTTCAATTCGCTTTATAAATTACCACCGGTTCGATAAAAATGTAGTTAGCAAGGGAAGTGTTACGAATAATGAAATTTGGAAAATTTACGGAGAGATCTAACCCGCTAAAGGACCATTTGTAAATTAATGCTTAAAGTTACTGTAGCTGGCGGTAAATAAAATTACCGAACTTGTCTATTGAGGTGAAAACCGGATTTATGCGTATATGTTTTGCATACTGATTTCAATGGGAACTCAACAATGCGACAGCGTGCAGAATACGTTGGGTGGTGTTTTTAGCAGTTAACCGCGATTCCTAAAGAGTGTATTAATTAAATGTATCATCCAGCGACCCGACGCGGCAACACCATCTGTTTAATGAGGAACATACTTAATTATAAAAGTTTTGATGCCTAACGCGGACCGGAAAAAGGGCGGCGCGAACTCTTTTACCCCCTCTCGTCCCGCGGATTCGTTCGCCACCGGCAAGCTCCGATCTCTTGTCCCGCGTTAATAAACTTTAATTATTTAAACGCGACAAGTGAATACAAACATCGGTAATTTATACAATAACTTTTCCAAGTTTTCGTTTGAAAATTCTCGCGATGGGTACGTGCCAAGGGTGGCCCGCGTCGAAAGGGGGGTATATAGATTTAGTAAAGTGCGCATCCTCGTCCGGTAGTTTTACAGGGTCTCCGCGATTTTCAGGGTGGCGTTGCGCGCAGTTGGAGAATTTCCCTTGGATTCCCCACACAGTGACCGCGTTACTCCTACTAGAGAAAATGTTTTTAAAGTGAGGGCGCGTGATCGGAAGAAAAACATTGGAAATTAATTTAAAAAACTCCTTGCATTTTTTACTCGGTGGAGCTGTGGGCGATGTAATTATATATTAGAGACTTTTTTCACTAGTTGGCGCGATTCGGCCCGGAGGGGAGAACGATAAAAAGTTTATTTCAAGAGGAACATGCTTTCTAAATACTTTAAAATACTATACCTATGTGTACCCTTCTGAAGCACTTGAAAAATGTGATGTGTTGTTCTGTTTTGTGAAATTAATAATTATTAATATATTTGCAACCATGGCAATGTGGATTCTTCTATTCTTTACCGTTTCTGGGACATATACAGGTAAGTCGTTAATTGATTTTAAATTTGCTGTCAGGTGTGAAGATATTTAGGTATTTTTAAAGTGATTTAAATTATTAAGGAATCTATCTTTACGTGTTAAATCAAGAATTTATCTCATCTATTATTCATGCAACTTCCAACCGATTTTTGGCGAATACCCTAAGCAATATCGGTACAAGAAAGCTGATTTAAAATTTCATCTTTTATAATTTACTTTTTAGATATCTAACAACGAATCATACGACTATACTTAAGTCGTTGACTTGTATTTTGTACGGTAGAAACATATTTCTGCCCCTGAAACAGGTCTACAAGTGCGCTTTTCTGAAAGTTAGTGTGGTTTTGATTAACTTGAAACATGAAAAATTTCTTCCCCATTGCTCATATAGGTAAAAATAGTATGTTATATATAGTACCAATAGGAGATAGTAACATTTGCAAGGTGATTTAAACCTGCGGTTGTAGGTGTAACATTATTACTGGTGCACAGATCGCTTCCAAATAATTACAGATGTCAAGACCATACAATTCAGATGCTTTGATGTACACCAGTTGATGTGAATCGGTAACATAAAATTAATTCTTTTTAATGTAAACACCGATAAGATAACGAGATCAAAACAAGGTTACCTAGCTTAAACAACAGTAATTGCTCCCTTTTTATATACTTATTTGTATTTCCCAGAATATTCTAATTTATTTATTTTACACAGACTTTTAAATTATAAGATGAGGTCTATATTAAAATCGTGTTTATCCATTGCTGACAAAAGTGACATACGGTTGAATCTGCAAATCTATACACGAAAGGCGATTTGTAAATTCATTCGAAAACATTATAAACCCTTATTAAATAAACGGAAATATTTTTTTAACAGAGTATACATCCTATTTGGATATTGTTACATTTTCTTATGACAACAGCAGTTACCATAGCGGGCCTTACATTTTGGCACATTAAAATCATCTCCGTAGACTAATCTTAGGAACTGCGGTACGTCACTTGCACTTAGTAAAACTGAAAACACTGTACACTGTATAAATATATAAAAACTGTATCCGTATTTCGACAATGAACTTGCCAACCACAGCGGTAGAGCTAAACAGCGTTTGCAGTTTGTATGATATTGAAATCAGTTTTAGGATATTTCCTATGAGAAATAACATATCTGTAAGTAAAATTAGTAAGTATGAAATAAACAAGCGAAGAAGAAGTACAGTTACTCCTTCTACAGTCAAACACAGTCAAGATCTTGAGTCCATGGAGCCAAACGGTTAATATAAAGAGATTGATGTGCATGTAGCAATCAAAGCAACTGGTATTGGACTTAGTAAAATAATCCCCATAATAAAACGTGGTGATTATCGGGATGTGAAGAATTATCCCCCGGTGGCTCTTTCTTCTGTGTTCTCAAAAGTCCTTGAATATGCTTTTCTGCTCCGTTTACGAAATTACTTAGATAGTTGCAACATTATAACTTATAATCAGCATGGATTTGTTCGTAGGAAGTCAACGCTTACTGTTACTCATTCATTCTATCAAAATATATTAAATTACCTTGACGGGAGCGAGTGCCCTGTTGCGATCCTCTGTAATCTCAGCAGGGCATTCGATTGCGTCGATCATACCATTTTGTTGAGGAAGTTGTCGGCTATTGGTGTCAGGGGGATTGAATTGCAGTGGGTATCGTCTTTTCTGAGTGAACGGAAGCAGATTGTATCAATGAATTTTAATGTTGAAGGAGTTATAAAACGTATCAATTCTACAAGTCGCAACAATAGTATGGGAGTACCTCAAGGTTCGGTCTTAGGTCCTGTTCTATTTTTGTTGCATGTTAACGACATTGAAAATATTTTTTGGACAATCTCAGTCATATAAATTTGTATGCTGATGACATTTCTGTTGTTATATCTGATAAAGTAAAAGAAACTCTAGAATGTAAATGTAATTATTTTCTTGACAGTGGTTGAGCGAACATAAACTCTTATTAAATATAGATAAAATCCAATATGTGACATTCCACAGTAGGCAGCATAGTGTACCGTCACTTAATCTCTGCATTGACGATGAAATGATATCATCTACGGATAGTACTAAATTTTTAGGCCTACATTTGGATCAGAGTCTTACATGGAAAAACTATAGTGAATATTTAGTTTCTAAACTCAAATCCTTAATGTACCTATTTCGTAATTTAAGGTATGTACTAACAAGAAAGCAGTTGATAGCTACATATTATGCCTTGTTTGAGAGTAGACTGCGATATGGCGTTAGTTTTGGGGAGGATCGTCTGCTGTACATTCTGTTTTTGTGGCGCATAAACGAATTACGAGAATCATCGCAAATGTATGCAGTATCTATAGTTGTGGGGAGCTCTTTCGAGAATTTCAAATATTGCCATTAACGGGCTTCTACATTTTCGAACTATGTATCCATATTTTGTTAAACAGGACACAATTTGTGAAGAGTGGTGATATTCATCGCTACAGTGTTGGGATTGGAAATCAGTTTATGGTTCTTTTTGCTAGACTGGAAGTTAGTAAATTGTCTCCAAATTATATGGGCTTAAAATTATTTAACCCTCTGCCATCGAATTTAACTAGATATGAACATGTAAAATAAATCAAAAATATGTTATAATCTTATTTCACTGATAAAGTTATTTATAGTTTAAAGGAATATTTCAATTAATTAATGATTCGAATAATAGATTATTATTATTATCATTAAATAAGTAAATACATCATGTTTTTGCATGTGCTCGGCATAATTATTATTTCAATGATATTACTGACAATGAAAGTTGGAAAATAATGGGGCGCATGCGGATATCAATATGTGTTTGTAGTTTTAATATTGGTTTCAAGATGAGCTTCGTCGTTGCACCTAGCAATTTCCTGCAAAATCAAAGAGCTATTTTCTCTCATACCGTCGTCAATAAGCAAAATAGTTTTTGATGGCTCACATTTAGTTAGATACTGTTACTGATGTGGTTTAGAAATTGTTACGTAATTATTTAGTATGTGGAATATATGTCATTTTCTATTGAATGAATCTGAGCATCTACAATGCTTGCATTACGAATGGTCCAAATTATTCTATACAGATCTATTCCTCGAGGGGTTTCCGTGATGCAAAGCAGGATATGCGTATGTGTTGATTGGTGTAACTCTTCTCAGGGTCCTTACTATTAAGATATCTGCTCACTTCTTGTTTGGCCTTTAGAAGTTTGAATATGTGGACCTAATGATCGCTTGATACTGCACTTGCCATTGCGATTGTGATCTGTATGGAGAATCAAAAGTTGTCTGGTTGCTAACAAATTGCTAGCGCAACAAATTACTCAGGGTGCAGGTGTAGTATTCTAAATACACTAAATTATCATTATTAAGAGTTGGGTTGGAAAATCAACATCTGAGGATTGAAGTTCTATACCCTCGCGGAGACTCTCGCTTCACTCAAACCGGCTTGGCAAGATTCTAGCAATAATGTATTGTAGCCGGCATTCCAAATCAAAATTTCTCTATTTGTCTACACAGTATTTGCGAAAATTCCAATTCCAAAAATGTTAGTTGTTTTAATTCTGTACTTCATATAATTTATATGTTCAAAATGTATACTATTGCGACATAAACAGGTTTCATAACGATTTTGCAGATTATCAAACATAGGCATTTATTTTAAGAGTGAGTTGTTTTAATTAGTTTTGTCGCAGTTCTCCGTTATTTGGTGGTAGAATCATCTGACCGAAATACTAGCTCTTTCATAAGATATGCATCTGGCGGTGTCAGATCCGGTGAATGAGAAGAATCGATCTATGTTAAACGAGAAATTATCCCGTTTTGAAGAGGTTTATGACGTATGAGCAGTGATCATCTGGTCGTACGGCTTGTTATGTCATCCTGTTGAAACCATTGGATGTACACTCGCAGATTTCTTGCGAGTCAAATCTCTAATAAACGGTGTAATAACGTCCGCTCTGTGACATTAACATTATCGTCCTCAAGAAATAAGGACCAGTGATGCCATACCCAAATAGCGCACACTAAATGGTAATTTGGGCACTGTGAACTGGTGTGTCTACAATGACATCTGTGTGTTCAAATACAAGCAATAGACTTGTTTGTCGATTGACCCAACCGTCAAGATGAATGTGACTTTCGTCCAAAGGCGATATGTTTTTGAAGAAATCTGGATCTATCATTATACACAACATGCTCACATTACATCTTCACTGGGGGCTGGACTTATGCTGTCCATTTCCGTATGAGCGCAAATAATGCTCTACTATAAACACTTAATCATGCTGGTATGACAACTAATGACAAGTCAAGTATGATAAATTCATATTGCGTCAGTCCTCTAAATTACAGTACTGTTTATTTAGACGAATACCGTGCAAACATGTTCAATACGAATCACAACGTATACTTTCAAAATTAGACTTCACCGCTAGACATTTTTCTTGACTATGGTTATCGTACCTAATGTTTCTGTATTTTTAATAAATGTATTCATATGTAAATTATAGAACGCGTAGGCTTACTTATCATAGAATCAACATATTTGAAATGTTAGCGTCATTACCTTTTGCCTTTTTCTTATATATAGATTCAATTAATGGTATATTTGTATTTTGCTCTATAATTAATGTTTTTGGCAGCTACGTACATAAATCGCCTGCATACAAACTTATACACCCTAACTTTTAGTGAAATTTAGGTTTTGTTTTTTCTAATAATCGCAAAGGAAATATTATGCCAATTAATAAATATCGAACTTTATTTATTGATATGACATGTTTAAATAATTCGATTGAGGAAAAGTCAAGAAAAAATATTATATGTTTATAATAAGAATATTGCACCGATGTTATATACATTCACATTTTTATCCCTCTTCGTAAACCACGTAGGAAATTCGTTTTGTTATGCTTAAGTATTCTGCTTTCCCCAATTTTTGCTGACCTTTCAACTTCTCATTCATAACCCCGTGAGAATTCCCGGAGAAGCGTGTAAGTGGATTTTCGCAGATGGATTGTGTGCCTGGAAGTCGTCCCAACATATACATTAATAAATTTCACTTGGTGACGCATTAATTTCACTCGGTCTTAGACACCGGAAAATTCCCCGCGGTGGTAGCAATATAATTGTAAAAAAATGTCATTGTTTAATTTGACGAATTAAATTTAAGTATCTGTCTTATGTTGTAAGAGAATTTTTACGCAAAAAAACGAAAAAAAGATGTAAGTATATAGTACTGTACAAATGTTATCAACCAAAAGAAAAATTGCTTTCGGATGGGAGAGAATTGAGCAGAAACCAAATCTAATTAAGCCAGATTTTCTTAAATATCCAGATTAATAGCCATTAACGACGGGTTAATAGTGCCGTGGTGGTCTAGTGGGTGGGTTGCTAGACTACTAACTTGAAGGGTCCGGGTTCGATTCCCGGTCGGCGCCAATAACATCAATGGCGTTTTTACGGCCATGGCTCGACTCAGGCTGTAAAAATGAATACCTGGATGTCAAATTCTGGGGTAATAATAGACGCTCGGCTCGTAGCGCTTGCCACGTTACAGTCCTAGTGTACCGAAAAGGTTAATAACCATAGCAGACTACTTACTAGTATTATTATTAATAATAACTGCGATAAATTATAGGTATGTACATACGAAGATATCATTTAAAAACGTTGAAATGAATTTTCAGTTTGGTAAGGATCCTTAAAAAGTGACTGATAACGTACACAAACAACGTTTTACCATTTTTATTATAAAATGATAGGACACGGTGACTTAAACTAGTAAATATAAAAATTCCCTTACCACCTTGATGAGTGAAGAACTGCAGATACATCTAGGGGCGTAAATTAAGTAATGAGACTGACAACGTAGCGTTTGATATGGCAACACGGGAAGCACGGGACATGAAGGGGCGACAAGTGGACATTGTAATACGCGTTCAGTGCAAGTTTGAACTCGATCAAGTCATTTGGTTGTCCGTTGTCGTTTCTTTTCCGCGAATCCGGTTTTCGTAGTGCGTTATACAAATGAAAGACATTAATTTCGAGCAACGTGAGCTATCAAGTTTTGCTCCAGACTTGGGCAAACAGAAACTTTCGCAAAACCTCAGCAGGCCTACGGAGACAGTGTTTTGTCAAAAGCCCAGGTTTTTCGGTGATTTAAGGCATTTTCAGAAGGAGAGTCGATGGGAGATGAGCCACGCAGCGGAAGGTCTTCAACTGCAAGAACAGATTTCAATATCGGCAAAATTCGCCATCTTGTGCGTTCAGATCGTCTGTTGAGGGTCAGAATGTTCCGGGAACAGTTGAATTTGTCTCACACCACCGTTCATCAAGTTTTAACCATTGAATTGGGAATGAGAAAGATCTGGTAGAAAATGGTTCCAAAAAAAAACCTTTCGCAGGAACAAAAGGGCATCAGGAGAGAAAGGTGCCTTAACTTTTGGAATCTATTGAAAATAAAGAAAATGTTTTGGAACTTTTCATTACGGGTGATGAGAGTTGGGTGTTCGAGTATGATCCGGAAACAAAACGCCAGAACATGAAATGGCACACTTCAGGCTCTCCAAAGCCCAAGAGAGCAAGAATGAGCAAATCAAAGATCAAGAGCATGCTAATTTGTTTCTTTGATAGCCAGGGAATCGTTCACACAGAGTTCGTGCCTCAAGGTCAGACAATTAATCAACATTCTTACCGGGAGGTTCTCGAAAGACTTCGAAAAAGAGTCTTGCGTTTGAGACAAAACATCAAGAACGATTGGATCCTGCATCATGACAATGCGCCTTGTCACACAGCAATTTCCATAAACGGTTTTTTTGCCAGTAAAAATATTTCGGTGGCTCCTCAGCCTCCCCATTCCCCTGACTTGAGTTCTTATGACTTTTTCTACGTCACAAGATTGAAAATTCATCTGAAGGGATATCATTTTGGGACACTCGAAAACATTGAAACGACTCCAATCGACCAGCTACAGGCGATTCCAATATTCGAGTTCCAGCACTGCTATGAGGAATGGAAGAACCGCCTCCAACGCTGTGTGGCTTCCCAAGGGAGGTATTTTGAGGGAGACAACGTTCAATTGCAATTATATTCAAATAAAAATATTTAAAAATATCAGTCTCATTACTTAATGTTCACACCTGGTATTTCGTCAGCCTTTTAGTTTAGTAAAGTAAAAATTGGCTGATAATATGTACATGGAGTTGCGTCGATTCAAACAACGTTTTATAAGAGCATTTTTAGTTCCAATAAAATTGGTTACTATTGACAAACATACACAGCTCACAGACAACTGAATCTTTTCTCTGGAATAATTTAATTACAAGAGAAATATTTTTCTAACTGCCCAATTACTGTGTATGGAAAACGGAGTGCTGGTATTATAACTAGCTATTTGAAACAATGGCAACCTGTATGTACATTTCAATGAATAAATGGTAATTGTGGACATTTCAGAATGCTAGCTCTTGAGATTTCAGTGCAAAATCGATGTTTTTAACTGCAGTGACTACATCTCTAGCAGCCGGTTGGAGCAGACTCGTAGTTTTGGCTATGTGAGCGTGGCCTTTAATGAACGCTCCTCATTTGTGCAACATGTGAATGGTGTCTGTGAGAGCGCATTATCAACATTAGGTATTTTTCTGTAATTCGGAAAACAAGATATTTTTGGTTTAAGTATCTAAAATATTATTCGGCATTTGAATACGCGCAAAGTTTGCTATTAATAGTTTGGAATCCTCTGTATGCCATATACTCCGAAAAATTTAATTTTGTCCAAAAATCTTCCTGACATACTGGCATCTTAAGAAATATTGCACTAACCCGCAACGTAGCATTCCATATCATGAAGCCCTTTCTAATTTCTTGCAGTAATTGCTCCGTACTTTCTCTATAAAAAGCATAAGCATTACTATTTACTTAGAAATAGTTTCAATTAAAAAAAAAGAATTAAATAAATTCCTTAATTTTGAAAATTTTCATAAAAAGTATTTTCCTCTTTGTTATTAACGACATTTGATTAGTTTAAATCTAGGACTAATATTTGCTCGACTTGTTCTAATAAGTTACACCTTAAGATCCAGAAGTTCTTTGAATAACAAAATAGTAAATAAGTTTTAGTATAGGAACAATTAATACTACCTTAAGACATTCAACTTGTTCTTTTTGCAACCACATATCATTGAAAATTCCCACTAAATATTCTTAAAATTTATTTGGTAAATGGTTAATCATAAAATAACTAATGTCAGAACCTGGAGATGTATCTTTAGTATTTTATAAAGCCGTATTAAATTCCCTTATAGTAAAAGGTTGTAACATGAAATGGTCGTCTTTGAAAGTAATCTTTCTCCTGTTAATAACAGCAGGATATTCGTTATCCCACCAAGGTGGTACTCCTTTGGTTGTGGGGATAAAGGGTTGATTAATCTTAAAAAGATGGAGTCTGCAGTTCTATTAATGGTTTAAATAAAAAAATCTGTTTTAGTCTTGCGTACGGATCCTTTGATTTAAATATTTTGCAAACCAAAATTATTCAGATCGGATTGCCTGAACATGCAGCGGAAAGCATTACCAATCTATCTCGCAATGTTAAAGTTTTCACAAGATTAAATGCTAACGAAAAAAATTGTCCAAGGATCTACCTTTAGTCCAATCCTTTTTAATATTTACACCCGCGATTTCCATGGTATCTTTACCCCAAATCTCAACAGTAAACAATATTCTGACGATAGTTGCTTCTATGCAAGTAATAAAAATCTAGAAGCTCTTATTTCAATCATGAAAACCAACGTAAACAAACTATAAAACTGGCTAGCGTGTAATACCCTAGATTTGGAAACTCAAGAAACCAACATTATGTATTATAAGAGGATGGTACCAGTGGGCGAAATACAATTGGGACAAAGTAAATTTCCTATTCGGCAGGATGTGAAATACCTGGGATTACATATAAATTATAAATAGAAATGAACAAGACACATTAATGAAGTCGTTGCAAAATGCGAGAAAGTTCTCAATTTGATGAGAGGAATCATGAAGGTATCGTGGAGCACGGATTTTAAGGTTTCGATGAATATCTATAGAGCGCGTATAAGATCTATCATTGACCATGGCTGTACAATATACGCGAATGCAAGCAACAATAACTTACTAAGGGTGGATCGTGTACGAAATAAAGCTCTACGTTGGTGAGTTGGCGAAATGCAATCCATACCCATTGCCGCCCTTCAGATGATAGCCCAGGAACCCCCGCTTTTTCTGCGTAGAAAATTTTTGGTTGTGATATATATTTACAAATTAAATTCCAAATATTTGCCGTTTTTGCTTAATAAAATAAGTACATTATCTATTCAAGATCTAACCAATGCATATTGAGTTAAAAAAGACTCGCCGATTTTAGCTGTTGCTTTCAGATTTACAGCCAAGTTTCAGGCACGTATATATGTTCCATCCATACTTAATTTATCGCTATTTGAACATTATGATCCTATTACCTCCATTTTCCCTAAATACATTGGGCAAGTCAACCATGACCGGCAAATCTTTCTTTCAATACATTAAAAAACGTCTTGCTAATATATACGGATGGATCTAAAAGTGAGAAGGGGTACGGGTGCGCATACTACATCCATCATGACAGGAAGAACATTAAAATGGGGTTTCAATTGGATTCTGGCGCTAGCATCTTTACTGCAGGGGCAGTTGCTATCTCGGAGCGACTCAAATATGGTTTAGCGACATCTCATATTCATATAGTAATCATGTTTTATGGACGTCCTAGACCTGAAACAAATTAATACGATAACAAATAAAAATGGAAGATTATTGGGCTTAGTTCTCACAAATCTTACCTGTAATCTTGACGTGCTACATGAACAAGACCCGTTTGTACCAGAAGATGAGCATTATTCTGGTTTACGAATAATACTGAGCTTGAATGCAGTTCTGAAATTACCTTCCTTTCCTTCCAACGATAATTCCAGAAAAACCCAATTTTGGTACATTGAAGACTTAAGTGACTTAAGTAATCATCGAAAGCGATACTGATGTTAATGATCTAGTTGATGAGTTTTATAGTATGCTCATCAGTATTTTTGACAGATCAATTCCTAAAACTAGAAATATTAACCGTACTTATCCTCTTTGGTTTACCAATAAGATTATAGAACATCTAAAATTAAAGGAGCATTACTTTAAAGAGTGGTAACGTACGAATAGGTGCTCACGTCATAACGATTTCAAACGTTTGCGAACCCTATTAAAAGACGAAATAAAAGAGGCATTCAAGAACCATATTACTAAAGTTGAAGGCTGCATTATAAAGGTTCTGAAAATTTTTTGGCAATATGTGAATGGAAAAAGAACTTCTCCGCGTATACCGGGACGAATGACTTGAAACAATAAGGAACTTTTAGATCCGCAGGATATATTGCGGGCATTAGTACTTAGTCACTTCAAGTTAATTCATTTAATATAAAATTACCATCTAGGTTTAGCAATGTTAGTGTATTTGATATCAGCCATTTCACAGAACTTGAAGTTTTAGATAGTATTAGAGACTTAAAATATAAAGTGACATCAGGCCACGACAATGTTATCTCATACGTAAATGCGCTTCACACTTCAGCACAACCGATTATATACCTTTTTAATTTATCACTAAAAACTTCCACCTTTCCACAACTGTGGAAGCTTGGACGAATCATTCCAGTATTCAAGAAAGGAGATACCTCGAATATATCTAATTATAGACCTATATGCATATAGTCTAATTTTGCTAAAATTTATGAACACCTTTTGTATACACGCGTTTTTAGAAATGTAGAGTCTCTTATTTCCTAAAATCATCATGGTTTTATGATAGGTAGATCGACAGAAACCAATTTGGTTCATATCACTCAATACATTAGTCAAAAATTAGATAACAGGAGACAAGTTGATGTAATTTATACAGATCTGTCGAAAACATTTGATGTTATTGATCATTCACTTTTAATACAGAAACTCGATTCTTTTCTTGTGAAATTATTATCATCATACCTGAAAGATAGATTTAATTACGTTCTGTATAATGGATATACCTCAAGTATCTTCAGAGTCAGCTCCGGCGTAGGGCAAGGTTCGAATCTTGGTCCTCTTCTCCCCTAGTAAATGATTTAGTGGCATCTTTGGCCTGTGAAGTATTGGCGTACGCCATTGATCTGAAAATATATAAGGAAATTGGTAGTGTTGCTGATTGTATTGAACTGCAGTCAAATCTTACTAAGATATATCGGTGGTGTATCTAAAAATTTATATTGATAAATGTACAGTTGTATCATACACAAAGTTACGTGACTCCATTATAAACAAATATGAAATAAATCATATTACTATCATCAGAAAATCAATATTAAAAAATCTGGGAGTTCCTTTTGATAGTAAATTATCACTTTCGGAGCACATTAATTCAACTTGTCGCTCAGCATTAGATAGCTTCGGGTTCTTGATCAGAACGTGTCCCAGTTTCCAAAACCCTATAACATTAAAAACATTATATTGCTCACTCGTAAGAAGTAAATTAGAATACTCATCAGTCATCTGGTACCCGGTATACACTTACCTCGTATTATCACCGGAACGAATATAAAAGCGTTTCTTGAAATTGATGTCATTTAGAATTGATGGTACTTACCCAAGTTGAGGCACACACTATGGTCATCTTTTTCAACAACATAGTTTTGCATCAATAGAACAAAGAAGAAAAAGATATTGTGTGTTATTTGCTTTAAAAATTCTGCGACAAAAAATTGATGCACCTAAATTATTGTCGCAGATATATTTTGTCACACCTAGCCATTACACGCATTCTACTGAAAGTTTTCACGCTACTTTACACAACTCCAATGTCTCGAGAAAAGCTCCATTGACACACATGATCCGAAATCTGAACACTCTTTACCCTGATCCATTTATTTAATTAAACTAGTCTATTTCTATTTTATTTTTAGTTATTTTTATAGTATACCACACATTATTATGCCGCTATTGTTATGTATTAATTGTATTTGTTACTGTACACTGTGCTATTTTAAGTTTGTGTCCTGTGAGTGGTGTATGTAGACACTGTTGGATATTAAAGATATTATATTATTATTATTATGACCGACTCGATGGGCGTATTAAGAGCATTGCAAAAGCGCAGGCAGCCCTATAACATGCACCCCATCATTAGAAATATTTTCAATTCCATAAATAATTTAAAAAAAAACGTTCAATCCACGTGGAATTTCATTGGGTTAAAGGCCACTCAGGAATTCAATCAAACGGCATAGTCGATCAACTGGCTAAAGGAAGTTGCACTTCTGGGTGTGCCTATCTACCAGTATTTTGTGAGGTGAAGGTTGTGAATATTGCTAAGAAAATCATATTCGGGTAAGAGTGAGACTCTTATTGGAAAAACACATCCTCTAATAGGTTGACGCAGTGCGCTTATATACACCCAGAAACCAAAACCAACTCGTGGTACTCAGTCCACAGCCTTCTACGTTTCTATCGCGCCACTATTACCCGGTTAAAATTTGGTCATGGCAGGTATCCGGCCCATATATGGGGCGAAGAAAATGCGTGTTTGAACCACATATTTGTCGTGACTTGTCACACAGTAACAGTATCAATCATTCATATAATTTCCTAATTTCAGAGTCCATTCCGCTCCCCACTAATACCGTACGTCTATTGAGCCTTAATAAGAAAAATATATGCGACAGCATTATTAATTTTGTAAAAATAGAAAACTAGAAATATAAAATCGCGTCTGTATATTCCCCTGTGACTTCTCTATAGTTAACTTACTAACTATAGTGACATTCACAGATACTAGCAACTAATAAGTCAAGTGTTTATAATATATAACGGTTTCGCGATTTATTCGTTCACATTCGTTGAAAGTGCATCGGTTTAACTCCACTCGCAAAGAACCCCAACCCATACAGTGTCCGATTTCGAATCAATAGTTCCGCATTCTGATAAAAAACAGTTCTTCATGTATATAAAGATCTGAATTTATTTGTTTGCTTCAGTGCACCACGATTACGTAAGACATTTGCAGTTATTTCTGGGATAATCAAATTTTTACATAAAATTTGTTGTCCACAATGACATCAATGTTTTTTTTTTATGGGAAACAGACATTATTGAAACCAGTAATTAGAATTCAGTGAGCTATCCTTACGCAGTCATAAATTTACTATCTTCGAACACTTCCGATAAATTTACGTATTTATATGTATAAGTGAGAGTGCCGTATTCGCTGGACTCTGAAACTTTTCGGTATCACGTATTTTCCGTCGCACGGAGTGTCTTGATTAAATGGGGGCCATATAGTTTCAGGCTTGCCATCTTGAAAGTGTTGGCGATATAGTTTGGCCTATTTCTACTTTTAGAAGCCAAACATCACATCTCCACTCGCCAGTTCTCTTACGATGTCGATATTGAGTATTTACTCCTATACCTTTTCATATCTTAGAGAAAATTACCTTGTGCGAGTTCCAAGCAAAGTCATAGTATCCCTTCCGTAGTGATATTACAAGGGCGGATCGTGTGGCAATCATTACTGATAGTATGTAATATCTAAGAAATCTTTTCTTTACGTTCCTATAGTGTATATTATATATACAGGGTGTTTCCGCGGAACCTGAAATATTTTTGTGGGGATTAGTCATTTAATTTTATGGAGAAAAGTTGCTATAAGCATATGTGTTAAGTTCTATACTTAATTGATACTGAGTGTTATTTCTTTAATTATGAATTCTACAATTTTATTCAATTCTTAAACTACTGGTTACCGAATTTAATGAGAAACTACACGTTTACAGTTGGTAACATTTAGACTTCTAGCAATTAGTTATTCATTAATATGTCAAACACCTTTTTCTGCTTCCTCATTGGTTGTTATAACTTTGTGACGATACCCGCAAACACTAATGCTGAATTGGCTGATATGCATTTTTTATATGAACATATCGACCGTTATCCAAATAACCTTTTACTATATTTCGAAAGGTTTACTACTCTGCATCTTCCTTTACAAGAAAATGGAACTTTTGCTAAATCAAAAAACATTATTTGAAGCTCTAAAACTGTTAGATATCTACACACAGAAAAACGATTTCTTGATTGAAATAAAAATATTTTCTTGACTATATTCACTTAACACAAGTAAATATT
>JARFOC010049982.1:0-49321 GCA_031763485.1 Osmoderma eremita | reverse complement strand
TTCTTATGTATTGATTATGATATTTTTATAATTTTTGTTGTTTTTTCTTTCTACTTTACTTAATATTGTTTCTTAATATTGTTCTATTATTGGATGTACTTTTGTTCGGTAGGTCTTTGTAGATCCTCTCTTTTGTTTTTTGTTTATTTTGACACATAAGTATTTTGCTTTCATGAGATCCTTCAGGCTTCGGTATTTCCGGTTTCCTGTTGCAATTCTTGTCTGGATTCCTTATTCTTCACGCCCATTTTCTTCAACATTAACTCCCAAGTAGACAAATTTACTTACTCTCTCGAAAATATACTTTTTGTTGTTTTTTGCACTCATCACCAGGTTATCTTCTCCACCCAAGGGTTTTTCTGTTTCTCCCATAACCATACATTTCGTTTTATTTTGATTTATTTCCAGGTCACATTTCCTTGCCTCCTGTTCTAGTCAATTTGTAATTTTCCTTAGTTAATTTTTTGATTTTGTGATTATTGTTAGGTAATCTGCGAACGCCATAACCTGGTGTTCATTATTAAATATGGTTTCCGTGGTCTCTATTTCGCTATTCCCTATTATTATTTCTAATGTGAGGTTGAAGAGTGTCCTTGATAGAGGATCCTCTTGTCTCAACTCTCTTCTTACTTCAAATTCTCTTGATTCGCCTCCATTCCATGATATGTTATTCTTTGTATTGTCTAGCGTCAATTTTCACCAATCTTATTAATTTTCTTGGTATCTTTAGTTGTAACCCCATCGCGCACATAAATACAAATATCGCATTGACAACTACGGAAATTTTTTATACATGTTTTTTTCCCTTAGTGCATATCCATACATAAGTTAAAAGATAAACAAATTATATTGCAATAAAACAATACACGTTTTAAAATAATAAATAATGTACATACGATTGTGTGTGAAACATAAGGAACCTATGAGAAATACAAATAGAGGAGTGTTATCAACTAATAATGTATTTGTTAATGATAAATATTATTCCCTCTACAGGATAGGCAAACACCTAATACGTAAGGATAAATATTTGATTTTTTTATTTGTAATTACTTGACAATCATAAAAGGAATCTATGTAGTCACACACGTGGGTACACGGCTTACGTTGTGCCTTTGAATGGTCCATATTATGTTGAAAGTAATAAGAAATATTTTAGCAGCAATTTGTATAATCGAAAAATGATATCAAATAAAAGCTATGACGCAAATGGAATTTGTAAAAAGATACAAATATATTTTTGGTTGTCAGATACAAAAATAATTGCTTTTAGTATATCGTATTGAACTTAATCTAGTTACATCAATTCATTTAACTTTCTAAATTTTCTGACGTCCTTCTTACGTAAAGCAACCAATTCGTCCATAAAATTTTGCTCGTGCTAGACGTAATTGGTTACTATTGTTCGTAGGTTTAAGGTTTTCGACACTCACTACATCCCTATACATTGCTGAAAACGTCCGTGATAGTCTATCATTTGCCCCATCACTAGATGGGGCAAATGATAGACTATTTATCTGCATATGTTCACTACCTACTTATTTTACGCAAAATAAGTTGGTTAAAATACCTACACATAGTAAAAAAAGACAATCTGCATAAATCGAACTCTATCGTGGAGAGGCTGGTCTTAGGAACTGCGCCACGTCACTAAACAAACCTTATGCGATGTGGAGTGTTTTTTTTAGGTTTGGGTACTCTATTTATGTACTGCCTGTGTACCACATACCTGATCACACTTTCTAACATGACTAACTGTATATATAAGGGCTACAGCAGCCTAAACTCAGCACGCAGTATACAAAAATAAAGTAATTTTGCGAATTTACTTGTTATATACATAAATATATTAATTAAAACAGCACCACGTTGTATTTTAAGTTTAGGCATTAAATCGCTTCCGCTCAAAAATAAATACAATAATAAAAGTTAATACGTATCCGGACGGAAAAAGTCCCTAGCCCCGTTTGATTTTCCGAATGACGAAACAGCGACATCCTGACGCTTGCTTGGTATACGGCGAACGGGGCTGCTGACATCGTAGCACCGTTTAATTGTACCTCGACGAGCGATGATCGGGTATCGTTTTAGTCAACGACATTGTGTTGTATTACGCAACTTTTAAAAGGAAAAAAAAAGTAAATTTAATCATTGGGACCCCCACGCCCGCAATAGCTTTCAAAATTAACAAAGTAAAAACTGTTCTTATAAAAAAATTATAATAAAATTTATGAAGATGGTTCGTTATGAAAAAACAAATGCTTTATTTTGTTTTATATGCTTGTTGTTTAAAGCTGAACTTTCATGGGGCTCCAAGGGTGTAACAAATTTTGGGCGTTTGCACGAGTATGTTTAAAAAAAAAACATATCATGATAATCTATCTTGATCATTCTTAATCTCACGAATATCGGTCCAGAGAACATTGCCACTCACGTAGATAGCGCTTATAGATAAGCAATTCAGGAACATAACGACCAGCCCTTCCCCCTAAAAACTCACGAGCCGCCACTGATACTTATACTTATAGTGACGCTTCCGTATAAATCGCAGTTGATTATTTTTAAATTTTTCTTTATTATCGCGAAATGAAATTTATGCCGATCAGGTGTCGTTCACGGTTTTTGCTCTTGACAATCGATTGCGCATACAGGGTATTGTATGCAGATTCGGCCTTCCGAGAAAAATAAATCGCTACGATATTCAGCATTCGGTACTGGTACTACCTCAGTGCGAATTAACGTGTCTTGTTTTACCGCAATGCCGCCGAGAAATATATACAGTGCGGAACAGTCAAATGGAGTAAATGAAACACTAAATCAAACACGTCATTTGCTGATTAAATGATCTTCTGCGAAGTGGAAATTTCATCTCAAAAATTCAACTCCCTTCGAGTGACAGTTGCAACCACAAACATTTTAATTAGGAATTCGGAGCTTGTGATACCTCGTTTGAAAAGTCTCTTCTTGGCCAAAAGTGCTATGGTTTAAAATTTTATTGCAGAAATTAACAGTAAAAAAAAATTCATCTGATTAACGAAATTAGCTACAAACACACTAAAAACTTAAAAACTAATAGAACACGCACACAGGTCGAAGTTGCTCCCCTGTTTCAAGAAAAAATTCCCGATTTGCTACCTATATCTCGAGAGAGAATCCGTAAAAGTTGTTATGGATTTGCGTCCACAACAACCGATTCCGCAGTTAAATGAAACACACACGTTGATACTTAACACTTATGTTTATTGATAACACATAACACACAAGCACAGTACATGTAATTACGTTTCTAACAACGGTTTGCTGGAAATCACAAGTAATACAACGAATGATAATACGCACAAGAAAAACGCGTTACACGCTACGATTACAAAATGATGACTTCCCTGTTTTAGGACCAAAGATAGGTTTTATGTGACGATAATTTTAGTGGGGGTACGGCAAAAGTCACCCCCGCGAACGCAGTGGAACAACGGTCGCTCGCTGTAGCTTGATTTTACCCGCAAAATAAACAGGCAAGAAATCTGGTAAAATAAACTACGCAAGCAAGCAAATTGACAAAATAAACTAGAGAAATACTTCTTAGAAATGTAACAAAGTAATTTATGAAATAGAACAATATTTAAGCGAAGAAAGGACTCTAGTTAAACATTAAATGGGTGGTCCAGAAACGTTAGAGTATTTTGACAATATGTAAAGCGGACAGGAAATAATACATGTACAGTTTAAAGTAACAAATAGTCAGCTTATTCTACAATAACATTTGACTTAAAATAATAGCGATGAATGTTTTTGTAATGTCTTGCGCACAGGATGTCCCACACACAAACACATTTGGCTACACACACACACACTGGTAATTGCGCAACATTGGCGGTATCATAACAAAGTGAAAAGCAGTTTAGCGAGCTTGGACATGTAAGGCAGATTAAAAAAGAACCTTCCAATGCACTGCGTAATGATACTAAATTAGATGTAATGCTCGACTTTGAGAAAAACTCAAATACTCCGAGTCAACAAGCAACTCCAATATTGGATGTGAGCCATTCTTCGATATTTCGCGTATTAAAAGAAAATAAAATGCATCTCTATAGATTGATACCAACTCAGGAGCTCTTTGAAGACGATTCTGATAGAAGAACGTATTTTTGTGAACACATGCTGGAAATGTTAGATGCCAATGTTATCCAATTAGAAGAAGTGCACTTTTACCCTTGCTAATCGTCAGATTTGTCATCACTTACGTCTAGAGAAAATCCTCATTGGATGAGAACATTAAATACGCAATATCATGAAAAGGTTAATGTTTGGGTAGGGATAGTTCCAAACTATGTCATTAGTCTCTTTTTCATCGACGGATATTTGAATGTGAGATACTTATTTAGCACTGCTCATGTCAGGTTTGGCAGATTATTATCCTGTTCGAGCAAATCCACAAGTTCCCGCGAATGTGATTGGGTCAAGGGCAGGATGTAGTACCACTACATCACCAAATCAATGCCCAATTGTTGTAAAAGAATGTAATATATAATGTACCTGAAACATACAAGAAAAGGTGAATATTTGCCGAATATTAAAGAGGCGTGAAGATAAAAAAATCCTTTACCTAGTTGAAACATGAATTAATGAAGAGCACACAAACAAAAAGTTTGGATTGACACCAATATGCGTCAAACTTTTATTGAAGACCCTTCGACTGGATTAAAGAACCCTTCTGGGAGAGAATGTACAGCCGTCCCATATAGCGTGCTCAAATGGATCTCGTAAATGGTGGAAGATAAAAATGTGCGTGACGTCAGGGCCTCCTATATTGAATAAAGAAACTTTAAAAAAAGTTGAACGATTCTTTGTAGATGGGCACATTTCACGTAAAAGATACTGAAACAGTATTTTTACATTATGAAGGTACATTTTTTACGCGCAATACAAACATAGTTTTGAAACGATGTAACTTGGACGGGTTTCGAGATTTTCATATTAAATTATTTTGATGGCTTCGATTGTATCAAAAAAAGCATAATTTGATTTCAATGATGTACGTTTTGGATTTTTTTGCTGAAATCATAAAGTTATAAAGATATTTGTGCAATTTTGAGTGCTCTTATGCAGAGGCTATGTATCAGAGACGGCGTATATATATAGTAACTGTTCCTTTTAGAATAATTTACAATTAAAATTGTTTAATTAAAGTTGTTTGATTAAAGTTGTTTATTATATTGCAATAATGTGGAACTATAACCATAAAATTTTAGGCTTCTTTGTTACATCATGCCATTTACAAGTGAACAAGATGCTTTTATTGCAATGGGATACTTCCGTAGTGGAACTAGGAACCCAGATGGTTCGTGGACGCATTGAATCGTGCATTGAACAATTTATAGAACAATTTCCAGGTGAAGAAGTGGACTATGAGAGATTCATTAAGCATAAGTTTGTGTTGGTGAAATGATTTGAAATGAAGCACTGTATTTGTAAAGGCAAACCTTCGGGGCGGCCAACAGTTTTAACCAATAATGTTGATGATATCCAAAACCACATAGAAGTGAGCTCTTGTAAATCGGTTAGAAAGTTATCTGCCCAAACAGGCGCGATTCAGTGTATTAAGGTACAGACACAAAGAAAGAAGGTTGCCTGCTTACTGGTAGTCGGCGACTATAAGCACCGAAAATTTATTTAGCCTTTAAATGACTGCCCACATACAGAACGCGGGTCTGAACTTGTTGCAGACGTGAATCGGTACCGACTTATTAACTGGAATGAATTTTTAATTCTTGGTTGCTTGTTGTCGGCGCCGGTCTTCGTGTTTGAATGATAAAACATTGTTATAAATAATTATTATAATGGATATTCAGATTCTCATATCTGCCGTTCTCACAAGATGTGCATTGTGGGACAAACCACTTAAGTCTTACAGCAATCGAAACGGGTTAGAAAAGTTATGGAGCGAGATAGCATCCGAAATGGAAATGGATGGTAAGTTTTATTTTATTAATAATAATTTATTTATTTCCAATATTTTAATACAACCGAACAATTTGTACTTATATTATTCACTTAAACTAAACAAGTTACGTATATAAAATGGTATTTTAATTTGGGTAAATTAAAGGATTATTAGTTGCAAAAATATCCCTAATTGTTTTTGCCGTATTTCATGGTCTTCCGACAACCTGATTTTCATTTGTACAATTTCTACGTCAGTTAGGTGTTTTTGAAAACCTTCCCTATCAAGAATGGTGTTATGTAGAACACAAATACATGTATTGATGTTGTCTACCACAAATAAATCTGTTACGATGGGTGTGCAGAAGATACGCCACTTTGAAATTGGTATTCCGTAAGTACATTCGATTGTTTTTCGAGCCCTGGAAGGTCTCTTGTTTAAGATATCATGATTCGTAGGCAAATTTTTTCCTCCAAATAGTTTAAGTAAGAATTCTAAGAGAGGATAGCTTGGTCCCCTATAAAAACATATGGAGCTTTCGTATCTGTTCCTTGAAGATTAGAAGGTTGATTTTATTTGTAGCTAATAGTCTGTAGAAATCTGAGGACTGGAAAGCTCCACCGTCACATTTTTTGTCGTAACCGCCTACGTCCATAGCAATTAGTTTATAATTGACATCTGTAAAATCACATTTTCCAATAAAATGAATTCTTCAGCTGGGATGAACTAGGCATCTTGACTCCACAAAATCTGCTGTTAAACGGGCAGGTAACCAGCGTCTTTTATGCACGCCCTTGCGGAAAACCGGCACCGATTTTCAGCGCCGAAAATACGCGCTGGATAACCTGCTTTCTTTGTGTCTGTACCTTCACGTAGTAAATATTTGAATAGCGTGGTATTTCCACCTTATTTACACCATAACAAGAAACTACACGTATGACAGAGACATTTATCGACTACGATACAATCCGTTCCGAATGAAAAAAGAGATAAGCGAAAAGATGCACTAATGCTAGCAAAAGGGATGATCCTCGGTATCTCCAAAACCATCCATTTTTTAACATCTTGTATGTCGCTTCAACGAAGAAAAAACAAACTATGCCAAAAATTTGTCTTATAAATTAATACAAGCCACTCACACTCGCACGCTATGTCAGTCACTCATAGTAATAGCTCTTCGACCGCCATCATATCGCAGGATCATCCCAACCATCAACAGGAAATCTCAATATATAAGAAGGTGCGATAAACCGACCAGAAATATCGAAGAGATATCTTTTATTTCGCCGCTTTCCCAAAATCCCCGGATTCCCCTTCCAGCGCACCTCGAAGAGGCAACGCTGATATTTCAGCGCCTTCGTAATGCAGTCGAATGCTCTCTCGAGCGTAACGTAACGTTCAGACGCGGCGATGGTGGGCCAATAATGCGCTGGCAATCGCGGACGGCTTACGGTACCGCCGAAGATTGAATGAGAAGCATTAATAGCGTAGGTCTTTAGAATCAATCTGATAGCGTCGGCTTTCCAGCCGTTTCTTCCTCTAGACGACACAGCTGTACGGAGCCGTTCGCGTGATTTCAGTTAAAATTTAATCCTTTCTAACGACGCGGTACGGCTTCATTTGCTCGCGTCTCGTTCTTACGGAGATCTTCTTGCTTACGTTACTGTTTGGTGTACGCTTTTGGCGTTTGTGAAATACATTTTTAGCATACAATGACCGAGATCTTCGGCAAGGACTGAGGATCGTTCGAACACCGTGTTTTGGAATTACATATTTAGACACATCTCAAATACATAGGAGAAAAAAGTTATTGAATCAAACAGCAAGGCCTTAAACCAAATCGAGGCATTGGGCACTGGAATACATGGAGCCCTTTCTAGAGAGATTTAGAATCGATGTTAATATGAACGAAAACATTAGCGCCGGTATAAATAATTTTTGAAAATTTACAAAGATATTTAAAAAAATCTATACCGATACAAGAGGTACTTGCCTAGACTTTTGAGTGGCAATATCACGAATGACATCTCTAACGTCTTCTTTAAGCACCTCGATTTCAATGGACCTCAACGATACCAGATAGATCTTATGCCTACACATTTATTTTCTTATACAAACAATCGATCCCTAATTAACTATCAGTTGACTAATTGTAAGAAAAGAATTTATCATATCCTAACAGTAAACAATTTAGTTAGGCGAAGCGAATAATTTGCAACGGTATTGGTATGTAAAGTAAACAAAACCATCTTTCACAGAGTAGCTAAGACTAAGCCAGCAACCAGCTTATAAATTTTGTAATAGTAATCGAATTTGTATAGTTATTATTAATTTGCAAATAAGTGAAGGTGGCATTTGTTGTTCTGATTGAGATGGTGAAAACAATTAATCTTTCGTTTCCGAGATATTCACAAAAACACTTTCTTTAATGGAACAATCTGTATATATTTATATATTCTAAAACAAAATAATATTCTGAACAAAAAATTATTAATACATTACTACTGCAAACCCACAAATAAGCAAGTAAAAATCACTTGTATTTTCCGATAATTGCAAAAATAATGTGCAAGTAGGCAATGACGTCAATTATATATGCAGCTACAGTGGCTTAGTAATTGCGCTAAGTCGAACTAAACTGACGTAAGATAAAGTACTTAATACGCGAAATAACAAGAACTAAGATTAAAAATAAAGTAATCAATGCTTCTGGAAATATAAAACCATCTAGATGAGACACAAAAATCTGTATTAAGCTTCCACGATACTTAGCTTGTCAAAAATGTCAATATATGTATAGATTATATACACATAGACGTATATAATAAACACCAATCATCCCATTGATTTCCGACAGATAACAAATAAAAAAATACATATACTTTCTAAGAATTTACCGGATACTTTTGTTTACCCAGATCAGTCATTGTGATTTGCAAATAGGGGGTTTAGTAAGAAAATTGGTAAAACAAACACCTGTCAAAATTGAAAGGCAAACTTATATACACGTATTATATAATGAGACAAAAGTAAACATGGACGATCGGCAAGCGACGAGGTAGTATATATCTTTTATAAACAACGCTCACTTTCGTACAGGTTTACTTTTAGCCCCTTAGTGCATACGTAGATATATCCCATCTACGGAGCAGTGAGTAAGAAGAAATGGAAAGTTCTTATCTCATTAATTCGTCTTAAAGAAAATCATGACAGTTCGCTTTCAAAATTATGTATTTCGCTATCTGATCTTTCTAATTACAATTGCGTCACATCACTGAAATTTCACCACTTGAAAGTATTATTGAAAGTAGAGACCGCGATATCGTATGGAAATGGCATTGTAGCGACGCAGTAAAGAAATCCATGGGTTTATGGAATATACAAGTAAAAATGATATTGCATAAACGCAATCCTAGTACTTGCCCCGTTGTTAGACTTATTATTAACTAGAAATATACAGCTACAGCCTGTCAAATTTTAACTGTTATCAATGGTTCTCGTCTATTCCAGGTCATTATACATTACTTTAGTTTGCGCATTCAAATTTTAAGTTAGAATTAAAATTTCCATCTAAATTTTATATGCTCACTGTTCCAAATAATAACTACATTGTTCATTATGAACTCCAATGATTTTACCTACGAGAGTTGTTCCCTTTCCGCTGAGCCTAGTAACGTAATACATAATTTATTGGCAAAACACATTTATTTAAAAATTTTCAATATATTTTCCTCCACAATCAATGCATTTTTGCATCCGCGAAAACCGCAGTAGGTTATGTATTTCGTTTTTAAATGCGCCAGCACATTCTTCGGCCTATCTAAAACATAAACCGCTTAACTTATTCTTTACATACGAAAATAACAAGAAATCATTAGGTGAATCACCCATTATTTCAATGTTTTCGGCATTCAAATACTCAGTCATTTGAGCGTTAAGTATCCCGCCCGAGTTTTATCTTGATGGAAGTTGATCTTTCATCTTTGACGTTTATCGCGAACATTTTGGAGAAGTTGAGCCAAACAACCGGTAGTGTACCAGTTAGATTTAACAGTACGAAGATCCTTCAGTGTTATAGTGTAAACATGTCCAGTAATTCCAGAAAATGTGGCGACCATCTTTATGTTTTAGCTTTTTTCACGAACAACTTGTTGGAGCCGATTCGCTCTTCAAGACCCAAACTGTCGGCTATGAAGTCCTTCGGAATCATACGTTTTAACCACCTGTAATGATGTACACCAAATGAGACGATCAATTGTCAAGGGGATCCAGTGTAGGTCTGCAACATACCACAAGGTCTTTTTTCTTTTTGAACTGGAGTCAAATTGTGGGGAATCCAGCGGACACAAAGCTAACGTACCATCAAATGGTGTAAATTGCTTTCGTACCAATCTTTAAAGCTGCTCGAATACTCCTGGCACTAACATGTTGGTTCTCTTCAATCATGTTTCATACAAGACCAATATTGTTTTCTGTACCTGTCGGTTCTAGCTTATGAGCAGGAAATATGCAGTGTTTTTAGTGCTGATTAAGATACAATTAAGAAAGATACAATTGATTAACCAGTTGGTTAACCTTACTTCCAAGTAGATAAATTCGCTTAGCTCTTCAATCCCTAAATACGCCTATTTCCGTATTGACTTCTAATTCTGTTCCCATCTCTTAGCATCTCTTCCTCAAAGCAAATTAAACAGGGACGGTCATATAATGTATAACGGTCATGAACTGATAGGATACGCAGATGATCTAGCCATCGTGGTTACGGATGAGAGAGATCTTGGAGAATCGACAAAGAAGTTAATAGAAGAGGCATATAAACTGGGACTGTAAACAAACAAAAAAAAAGAGCAAGGTCATGAAATCTGGATTCATCGCTGAATAATACTCGCCTCTATTCATTATGATCCACTTGATATGCTTATTAGTCCACATTCTACGAGCTCTTTTACGTTTTGTAGTAAGAGGAATACAAACAATCAGTTTTCGGACATATAGGCGACAGCTATGCAGATTTCTTATTGTTTGCGGTCATTAACCTTCCAGTCGCAACAGCAAACTAGCTTACATTAAGAGTGCGATTTCTACGTGCCAGTTGCGAGATGTATTGGTCGTTTCTTGGTGTTGTTGATGCTCGTCGAACATTTCCAATTTCAAAAAACGATTCCATATAAATATCATATAAATTCAGCTTTGGATCACTCCAAAGTCTTCAGCAATACATTGTTCCCAATGACCTATGACCCTCCAAGCTCTCTTTTGGACAGAGGGGCGTGTTTCTATTTAGGGCGACAATCAAAATTGCAAATCTACACTACCAATGACGGCGGTGAAACTTTTAGATACTAAAGCGCACTTTAAACTATGCATGAGCATCTTCAAACACGTTTGCGTACTCGGCATATTCTACAATTCCATACTGAAGCACCTCGCGTCATCTGGTAGAAAATCTCGGTCTCTGGTTATAAGAAATGTTTAAATACATGAACACGTGGTAATCGAACAGAATCGATAAAAAAGAAAGCTTGTTCAACACCTCTTCACCTTAATCGATTTGTATAGGCAAAAAACCTCGAGAATTGCTTATTCATCAACTTTTACTTAATCAACGTACCTACTATAAACAACACTTAACACACAGATTATAAATCATTCTCAGAAAATCGACAGTGAATTCTATTGTCTACCTTTTTTTACTTCATTTTTACTTTTATCCAACCATCTTATAGGACGACTACAAAGATTCCCTACCCTATTCTATATACATACGTATGCTTTCCTCCTATCTCCCTGTCATTTTTGTCCTCCCGCAAAGCATTATAATACATCACCGCCAGCTATTATACTTATCTTCCACTAGCGGCCAACGGTGATAATTTGAAAGAAAAGGCCTCGGGTTTTGTTCTGCGAACATGCAGACATTCGTTCTCGAGATGGACGCGAGATAAATAGAGCGAAAACCGTCTCATATCGGATGGATTGTTCTTGGAATATGTACTTGAAATATTTAATGATGTAAAACGTTATTTCTATTCCCAGGCTAAAATTATTTCATCTCATTTCATTTTATTGTCCAACAGATTACCAGGACAAAAATATTCACAAAGTGAGTACATACAAAAAGAAATAGAGATACTACAAAAGATATTTAAATTTATAGAAGTTATAATAAGTCATTAATATTATGAAAAATATGTTCATAGTGCAAATCAGCGGAGCGGCACATCGTCACTAGTGGCGAGGCTAGCAGCAAGTTAGTCCTAGAACAGGGTAGAGCAAAGGAGGAAGAGGAACGAGAGGAAGCCCTAGGAATGCGGAAATCCAAAGAGGCAAAAAGAAAAGAGCTATCGATGACAAAGCTGCACAGGAACGGATGAGAAATCCCAATGTTTTAGATGCTGACAAGCAGAGGCCAGTAATGTGTGATGCAAAGCTCATAAATTAGGCAAAAGTACACCAAGATCCTGTACTGTTTCAACCCTCTGCAATACATCATGATTCAACAAATACGCGCAAGTAATTGGATGATTTTTTCTAAGAAGCAAAGCAACATTTACTAATATTTAATTTTAAATTGTGTTTTGTACACCATTCAGCAATGTAATCGATATTTTCTTGCAAGTTTAAGACGTCACCGATGTTAGCAATTGAACTATAAATTTTAACATCGTCAGCGTAAGCCAGAACTGGACAAAAGAAGTCCTGCAACAAATCGTTAATGTATAAAACAAAAAGCAAAGGTCTCAAGTTGGATCCTTGCGAAATACCAGAAGTAGGAAGGAAATCGTAAGACCTAAAACCATTATAATGCACATAGTTATGATGATGACTTGAATAACACTGTGTTATTCAAGTGGTGTTCTGTGTGGTGCAAATCTCCCAGAGTGCGACGTCTAACATTATCTTCCTTCGTAGTTTCTGCTGAGGATGGCAACTTAGCTGCCGAAATACGTATCCAGGAGTTCACTCATCGAGGTGGTAAGGGAATTTTTTATTTTTTTACTATTTTGTATTTTATACAGAGAGAGTGAAATTATGTTGTTTTAAGGAAGAAAACTAATAAAATATTCGCATAAGTAGTAAACTGATTCCCTGTTGTTCAAGAATACCGATCATTGCTTTGTGTTCAGTACGTTACTATTGTTTAGGATTTCAGATAGGCACATAATCAGACCATTTTAGGTTCTACATACACCATATCTACTCGTCCATTAATAATTTATTAATTATCTACTCTCCAATGGTAGTAACATAAATTTCTGCAATAATAACACGACCCAACGCACGATTTTTTAAGTTAAAAAGGAGGGATCTCTAAATTATCAATAAAAACGGACTAAAATGTGAACCATGTGGCACGCAACTGTTGATATGATTGCATTATAAAAAGAGAATTATAAAACACAAAAAACGCAACAGGTGTATCTACATTATATTAAGTATGACAATACTTACTTGTCCATTTTTTTATGACCCGTTCAATCTTTATTTATAGTAATGTGTACTGTATAATTATAACAAAATAAGTTCCCGCAATAGTAACGCAAACCAACCCACGATATTTAAACTTTAAAAAAAGTATTCTATAAATTATGAACAATGAAGGACCAAGATGTGACCCCTGTGGTACTCCGTGCTGTGGATGCATTGTAAGAACAAAAATGTATAAAACCAAAAATTGTATTTATATTCGGTTAACAGTTTAATTAATTGTGAAATTATACAATAACATATCGAAACATTAGCTCCTAATTCTACAAAAGTTTTATTTTAAAACAGATACACCTGGACAAACATATGTAAGCACACATCCATACATACACAACCAACCAAGTCGATGCCAGTTTTTTATTTCACCTCATCTTCTAACGGCCTACCCGAAACCAGTACTTACCTCGCAGGTGTAGCTTGACGGCCTAGAAAATAACCCTATAATAGGGAGGGGATCACTATAACTGCGGCAGGTGTTGTATTTACTTCAATACGAAACGTTCAGGAACAAGAGAAAAAAAGAAACTGAAAAACGGGATTACTCTCTCTTAAAATATAGCCATGAGACTCGTTCGTACGAAAAGAGATTAGATGCCCGTTAAAAATTAAAGTTGATAGGTGGACCGGATACAGCAACCAGTATACGTATGAGATAAGTTTTCGAGTAGTCTATGAAGAGTTGCCCGATAAAAAGTGACAGATATTTCGATAATGCTTTTTTTGTTTTGTTATTCATTCAATACATTACTAGTTGGATAAATATAATTTCAGAAATCTTTATTTTTTATAGTAAATAGTTTAGGCCGAGGAAATTTGTTTTATCCCAAAGATTCTATTCTGCAAATAGTTTTTATATGTTTATTATATTATACTTCAGACTAAAGTGCGAGTTAAAAGCAGCGACCGGTGTATTTAAGGAACACCTAGCGTCTGTGACGTCACAGCACTGCGGCCTTATTCTTTCGGTTGTAATGTCTCGACCCAAAGGATAGTGGTAATCATAAAATCAGACAGGTAACTTTTAAGATGTAACAGCACCGTAACTCCGCTATATTTTTTTATAACCTATTGACTACCATCATCAGTAAAATAAAATTTATGACGGCAAGTGCATAGGGTTTAGAATTAGACGGTGATTCAACCGTTAACAACGGGTATAAAAGATAATCCCGGTTATGGTTGTTGCAATTGGGAAAAGCAGGTCCCACAAATTTTACCATATACAAATGCAATATTAAGAAGAACATCCTTAATAAAGAAATAATGTTATAGGCAAAAATCATTAATTTATGCATAATGAATTTTATGCCAATAGAATTATTTATAGAACGCTGCTACTTGTTAAAGTAGTTCTTGAGTTTATGTTATCTAAGAGAGCTTTTATATAATTCGTCTTCAAACATTCAAATTGGTCATTCAAAATCTTTATAGGCTCATATAGTAAGTATACCTTACATTTCCCCTTTAATAAACAACAAAAATGTAAGAATAAATGTAATAAGTAGAACAAGTTGTTAATGGCATGGTGTGTTGATACTCAAAACATTTTCCTATCAAAATATTAGCCAACCTATAAGCAGCGGCGTCTAATTATATTATAGATTATTAAGTCTTAATAGAAGTTGTAAAACGTAAGCTTACAAATTTTATTGCTATGCGTTTCATAACACCATCATATACACACATACGTACCGCGAATTCGCTAAATATACCATACATTTATAAAAATAACAGATAACAGGAATGATATTTTCATGACAACTACACATTCAGTGCAACATTTATAATAACAATAACTTTCGCAATGATAAAAATACTTATAATGTACATTTATATTCAAAACGTTGCGTGTATTTTACCACTTATACACAAAAATATGCCTAATAGTAGCGTGCTGTAGTAGGAATAATAAAAGTGGACAATCATTGGATAAACTTGAATGAATTAAATAAATGATAATTGTCCAGTCGTCCTCGAAGACAGATGGACATAAGAATAGTTACGAGGATAAAGAAGGTGAATAAACAGAGATACTTATACACTTCCTGTGCCAAGTTTAACACGCCGTTAAAGACATCAATTCTTTCACACTTAAGGTACTTATCCTTATCAATTTGCTTATTGTGGATGTATTAAATTATATACGATATAAAAAACGCAAAACACGTGTATAAAGTTAGATTTGACAACGTTTAGCAATAATACATTGAAATCGGCATTCAAAATAAAAAAATTCTGTATCTGTATATTTTTATTCGTTAAAGTTTGCTATTAATATCGTTTCCCAGTAGAGTTCTTACAGGCAATGAAAAAAATATATTTGTAAAGCACTTATAATATCAAAGTACAAAGAAAAACAATCAATTCAAGGCTTCCTGTTTCGCAACAATTTCCACCTACATTAAGCATGCGAAAGATACCGCAATCACCTTCAAAAACGACCGACCCCGCGCCGTAAAAATACGCTTCTCCTCCGTCACGTGGCATACGACAAATGTAAACAATACTAAGCACTTAATAATTAACAACATCGACAAAAAAACCAAGTCTCTTGATACCCTTTCCATAACGTTTCGCATTGTAAATCTGTTTGAGTCACTGATAGATACGAGCCGGGTATTATATTCAGACAATCTACACTTGATAAGATAACGGACCCAAATTTTATTAGGTGCAAACATAAATTGCGACGAGCGAAAATCGTCAGAACCTGGATGATTTTTCTCGTAAAACATTTGGAGATCACGAATAGTTACGGTGTTGTTCGCATCTGTTCTTTGCGGGGAGAGTTAATTTGAATTCTTATAATTAGATAAAGAGAGGTTAATTACAGTTAATTGGGTTCATAGAGTTGTATGCATCGCCTCCACAATAAACTGTTACAATGTGATAAATTAAATAATAACAAAGTGAATTTTCTTACGTCACTTTTAGTAAATGTCAAAAGAAGAAACAAATGCACAAAGGTGAAATGTCAACATCGCATACATTTTAATTTATTAAGTAAACAAATCCTGAATACAATGACATGATTATAAGCCAAAAAGGCAAGAACATTTTTATTTTGATTTACAAAACACCTACAATAAGTAATCGTAAAAATTAAACAACACTAGTCTGTAGATAATAAAATAAATGTCCACACATTTTATTGCCCCATATACAACGAAAATATTGCCCCTGCAAAAGCCTGTTACAACTAAATATATATTAACATCTATGGAAACCAACTTAATTCAAGTTTTTTTTTCTTTCGTACCTACCAAGAACTTGTAGAAGTAGTTTACGTTCGTTACCTACTACTGCGTTATGCACGCGTGCACTTGCAAGTACAGGAGCATTACAAAAACAATTAGAATTTATTAATGTGAGTCAGAAATAACATAATTACTTTTATGATTTTTAGCCAGCACAAGGTTTACATCAGGTATAAGAACGTTCACTTTAAAACAGAATTTAAACGGCGCCATAATTAACAAAAAAATATAATATATATTAACTTACCGTTATAATTATCGTAAGCTGTGGGTACATAAGCACTTGGAAAACTATCGTTACTATAAGACACCGCCAAAGAAGTTTTTCCGACCGCTTTGTCACCAACAATAACACATTTTACTTTCCGGTCTTTATCCTCCTTTTTGGATTTCTGTTTTTTCATCAGGTGTATCTGCGCTTCGCGTTTCAGCAAGGGTTTCGTGTACTGCATGTTGACGTCGGCTTGCGGTGTCATCTCACAGATAAGTTCTCGGTGTTCGTTTAATTCATAAAAAGTGCTAAATTCGCTGGAGGTATGTCAGCTGAACGTTAGAGATACACTTCAACATACCCGACTCGCTGTCAGACGGTTACTGAGTCATAAAACTTGAACTTGGAGGCTTCGGGCTTCGGGATTCTAGAGAGAGATAACAATAACGGAACGGGAGATTAAACTCGTTTTTGTTTGAAATGTTCATGGTGAGATTTGCGCCATCTATACGAGGGTGTAATATATATGTTGTATTTGTTGATAGAATTCTACTTTAAAAATACATTTAAAATATAAATGTAAAGATGTAAAGCCAAATATATAAATTAATAAAATCTATTCATATATGGTATAGCTGAACAATATTTTCTATAATAAAACGTAATTTCGGTTATAGTTTTTTTTAATGAAACAAAATGAGCTATCTATAATAAAATTTAGAATTGTTTTCTCTTGTAATTTACTATTAAAACAGTTCTTAATGTCCCTTCTTCGTTAACTGATTATGCAGTAAGAGAAAGTGACTTCCCATTAGAAAATTGCAAATGTGAGTGGTAATTTGCAATTTCATAATAGATCTTCATTTACATTCGCACATATACACTCAGTATTATAGTAATATTGCTCAGCATTCTACTGTTAAAATATAAAATTTAATTGCTGTGCTCTACAAGAAAGGATTATAATTATTCATAGTTTATAATAATATTCTAATCTCTTTAATTCGACCAGTTTTCTAAGCTGTGTTTAGTGTTTGATTCCATTAAATTACAAATTCATTACCCAAGGTATGCCACAATCAACTTACTTACAATCCGTTGAAAGGAAGGGCAGGTGTCCCTGTATTTTTCTGTCTCTTTAAATTAACCTTCTGTATACTGTCGTGCTACCATTTGACAACAAACGACATTGAATAACAAATATCTCAATATAAAATAAATAGAAACCAGTCCTCACAAACATTTTCTTTCAAACGGTATGGCTATTATATTTCACATAAATAATTATAACTAGTAAACTAGTGCGTGATGTGTAATACATGTATTGTGTGACCAATTTCATATTTTGTAGCAAGTGATAGCTATGAATGTATAATATAAGGAACATTAATTTCAGGGGTTCCTAACGCATTTTAAATAAAATGTGAATTTAAAGAAATCCTAAAAATAATATGTAAAACTATAATTCCAATTTAATTTACCTGTGCTTGCATTTAAAAAATTAATGTGAAAATATTAATACCCATATAGCAAACATATGCAGGAATTGAAATGCATTCCTTTATCATTTCGTAAGGAGTAGAAATTAATACAATGAATAGTTACCTGCAGCACTTAGGGCTGACAGCATGGAGGAAGAAAACAACAGTTTTAGTAATTATTGCTGTATTAACAATCATAGTGTATGGCTTACATTATACACAATCTTACCAATTTAAATCATCCCACCTACGAGAGGGTATGAGTGAATCCATTGCAGAGCAACTGAAGCAAAGCTACAAAATTGACGTCAAATTTGTAGATCATAAATACCAAGCCGCTACGGAAAATGATAATCGAGTTGAAGGTATGTTATTTACATTAGATGAATGAGGATTTTTCTGAATGGATATTTTTTAGAAGACAATAAAATTAGTCATGATGTTGATCGTCTACTTGGTGTACCATATGTTAATTTAAATTCACAAAATCCTTACATTCCTAAACAGAGAATTGTGCATATTGATTTGAAAGGTGCCCCGATGCAAGTGGGTTATTATAAAAAAGTATTTCCGATGATTAAAAATATGGGTGCTACAGGAATTTTATTGGGTAAATAATAATAATTGAACTTTATTCATATTTTATGTCTACCTCATTCGTAGAATATGAAGATATGTTTCCATACAGCGGTGCTTTAAAGTCGGTTCCAGCATACAATGCCTACACTTTAGATCAAGTAAAAGAAATACTGTCGATAGCGGAAGATCTGAAACTCGAAGTGATTCCTTTAGTACAAACATTTGGTCATCTTGAATTTGTTTTAAAACACACCGAATTCATTAAATATAGAGAAGTACCTAATAGCCCACAAGCTTTGTGCCCGAGCCGAAATATATCAACTGAGCTGGTGCTTGAAATGATAAATCAGGTAGCTTATATTTGCATCTTTTTTAGCTCTTGCTTATTGTAATTATTTGTTTTTTTAGATCATGACAGTACATACCAACATAAATTATCTGCACATTGGCTGTGATGAAGTATTTCAAATGGGCGAATGTGAAATCTGCCGTTTGGAATTACACGAAACACTATTCTTACGCCATGTGCGCAGTATATCGAATTTAATACACGACAAATACCCTAGATTAAAAATTATTATTTGGGATGACATGCTCAGGCATTTAAGTCAACAAAGCATGTTAGAAACAAGTCTGGGAGCCCTCGTTGAGCCAATGGTTTGGGTCTACGCAGAAGATATCTATCGATTCGTGCAACCACAAATTTGGGAGAAGTATTCCTCAATTTTTAAGAGCGCATGGACAGCATCGGCTTTTAAAGGAGCATTCGGGGAGACACTATACATTCCTGATGCTAAAAGGCACCTCGAAAATAACTTGCGATGGTTAGAAGTAATGTCACAACAGTCCTCTAGGTTTAGGCACGGTTTAACAGGAATTGCTTTAACGGGTTGGCAACGTTACGATCATTTTGCTGTGTTATGTGAGCTATTTCCAGTGGGGATTCCTTCACTGGCACTAAGTTTATTCGCCGTATCCAACGGATACTTTAACTCATCGTTGAAATCGAAATTTTTAGCATCCCTTAGTTGTCCGCAAATTACAGTTCCTAGAAATTCTCCGTTCGTTAATTTAGATGGGGATCCTCACCTTTGGGAAAAATTGAGCAGATGTATGTTCCCGGGAAGTGCACTGTTTCGGTTAATGTTTCGTTTGCATACGACAGAAGTTGAGGTTTCAGATTATTTGAGATTAGCAAAGAAAGAAAAAGGTTGGATGACTGAGTATAACGTCCGACATAATTACAGCCTACCTTTAAGAGTAGATGAAATAATGTCCGATTTACCCAGGGTGTACCATGGTGTTATATCTTTGGCCCGATCTGCTGCGGATACTATGACAGGTATTTTTGATAACTTTACAATAGCTGAGTGGATTGAGCAACGAATATATCCATACGTAATTTCTCTGGAGCAAATCCAGAACGAATCTTCTATACTCAAAACTGTCAATACTTGGCCGTCCAGGCCTTTACCAATATTGAAAGATTTACAGAGATTAGGTGTGATTCTGTTTTAATGGAAAGTATGTTTAGAAAATGTCAATACTCATTATCATTACCAGTGTTATTATTGTGATTTTCTGTGAAAGATTTAATTGAACAATTTCTTTGAGAATATTATAGGTAACGATCTCTATTATATTTTGACAAATAATATGATGCACAAGTTTATTCTTTTTTCATATTGAAAGTGTTTTGTAATAATATTTCATTCTATTTTATGAATGTGATTTTTATATGCGGTTTGATACGATGGTGTAGAAATTTGTACCTTTTATTTTAACTGTTTTAGTAGTAATATATTTTTATTCATATATTGACTTTTATAGAATTTTCCTATTTTATGTATAAAATAATAGGATATCCCCGCTTGAAGTAGTAAAAAATAAAAACAAAAATACCCTTACCACCTTCAGATATTTACTCATTGTGATTAATTTAGGCTGCTCTGTTAGATAATAGACATTAAATAGATTGTTGCGGTTCGATGAGCGTGACGCAGTACGCTTAATGAACCGGAACTATTGAGTAGTATACACTGGTGTGCAAAAAATAGGTGCCATAATTTTTTTGGCAAAACTAACTCATAATATAGGTTTTAGTGGATGTAATCATTGAATATCAAATGCGTATAGTAAAATTTGTGTATTAAAACATATTTATAGATAAAATAAAATGGTAACTAAGTTTATATTCATTGAAAAAATAGAAATCTATAAAACAAACTGCACGACACATATTACTATTAGAAAGACTATTAGAAAGAAACCAGATGTACAAAATAAAAGTAATTCTATGAGTAATTAATATTGATTAGAACAACCATGATTTCCTAAAACTGCTACACATCGATGGGGCATAGAATTCACTAACTTACGGCAGATCTCTAAACAAATCGAATGCCAAGCTCTCTGTACTTCATGCCAAAGTTCTTCTTTGTCAGATACTTTCACTGGAGCAAGTCGTCTTTTTTACTTCACCCCATAGATTTTCTATGGGATTTAAATCTGGCGATTGCGCAGGTCAAGGCATGTATTCCCGAAAATCCAAGCCTTTACTACTCTGGACGTGTGCTTTAGCTCGTTATCCAGTTGAAACGTCCAGAACAGCGCCATGTGTTCTCCTGCATAAGGTAGCATTACCGTTCGTCAGATATTCTTATATTCGACTTGCGACATTATGTCCCTGATCCAAAGTAGCGGGCCTGTACTAGCAAATCAGGAGAAACACCCCTAGACCATAATATTTCCACCTCTATGCTTCACTGTTTTAATAGTTAATCCAGGATCGTACGCTTTGCCTGCTGATCTTCGAACACAACTACGGATAGGATCTGAACCAAAGAGGTTGATTTTTGTTTCGAATTTTACCATTTCTTGGTATTCCAAGCGACCTGTTCCTTTGCGGATTATAACCGTCGTTGCACATTGCGCCGAGAAAACAGAGGCACTTTTCTTGGGCTTCTTGACGGTAATTTAGCATCTACTAATCTTCGTCAGATTGTTGAAGTATGAATATTTGAGTGCAGCTCTTTTTTTAATAACTTGAAATTTTAATTTTAACTGCTCCCACAATTTGTGTGTCTGTACGAGTAGATGTTTTTCATGGTCGCCCCCCTTTTTCCATTTTATGGCATTTATAACAATATTACAAGATATTCCCAATATTCCAGCAATACATCTGTAAGTTTTACCTTGTCTCATTTGAATAATAAGCCTTCGTTGTTTTTTAGAACAATGCTTACTGCGCCCCGTATTTGTAGGTTTCAGATTATTTCAATTATTATGTACTTGTAATTCTTTCCTGAACTTATTTTTGCAATTTAAACTAATGAAGAAAGTGTTGGAATTGCTTCTTTTTCGAAAAAATTACATATTTTAATGCACACTAAATTCTGCAACAGATTTACGGATTTCCCCGAATATTGACTGCCACGATGGGTCTCTATGTATTAAGGCCAAGTACTTTTATTATATCTACTGTACACCAGATGTCACATTGGTCTCGTGGATTTACTAACAAGAAAATTAAATTTTAATTTTGCTATGATAGGTGCACCTATTTTTTGCACGCCAGTGTATATAGATATAGATTAAAGCGGGAAATTGGTGCTATTCAAGTGGTGTTCCGTGTGGTTCATATATCCCAGAGCGCTACATCTAACATTAATTTTACCACGTAGATTCTGCAGAGGATGGCAATTTAGTTGCCGAAAGACGTATCTGAAGTTCTTCACTCATCAAGGTGGTAAAGGTATTTTTGTTTTTATTTTTTACTACTTTACGTGTTACGCACTTCATTTTTGTACCTTCAATATTTCCGGGACGTCTTTTATAAAGAAATAATATCATTAACAAGTAAAGTTATAAAAAAAATGAAAGCCTACTTATTATACGTGCGTTGAATGATTTCTGTAGAACATTTCACAAAGCAACAGTGCTTACTGCCTGGCAGTATAGTGGCAAAATATCACGTTACTATAACCTTATTAACGTTTTCATGTTTACATCTGTGTATTACCAGAAATGAAAATCAATTACGAAAAGTAGCATGCGTGCTACACAGGTCCCTTCGATGCATGTTTACCAAAAGTGTTTTCTTGACGCGTTTCAGTTCACGTAATAGTTATGGTCGTAGATCTCGCTTACATGCGGTATATACAATTTAGGTAGCTATCCATTCGTTTTAAGGATATAGCGTTGGAAAAGATAGGAGAAAATATCTCGGCTTCTGATTAGCTGGAATTTACGACGGACATGCAAGAAGGATATAATTCTTGCAATGAATTTATGTTGGATAAAATCAAATGTCAGAATGATCATAACTTTTTTCCACAGTGAGGTCGATAATTCCCGTGAATTTAGTAATTTTTAATGATTTCCTTGGCTTTTTCAAATAATTTAACCAAATAGTCAAGTTTGACAAAGTTATCATTTCCAAACAAATTTTCCTCCTCATTATGATCGTCATCAGGATCATCTTTGAGTTTAAATACCCCTTGAATCATTTTTGCACGAGATAGCCGGAGCGCACTTCACAATAGTGTAGAAGTAACGTATAATTAGCAGAGATCAACGTTTAGGTCAAGAGGAGAAATAGTTATGGGAGATATAGGCGCCCACATTGTGCGGGAAATTAGCTCTTGCAATTAAACAACCGACTTTTGACATTTAGTCTTTACATGACATGGTTGCCACGCATTACAAGCTATATTATGGTTTGACAGATGTATAGATAGGTTATGGTTAAAAAAATACGAAAACTATCAATATTAAATACAAACGTCAAAATGACAAATGTCAACTTACCTTATTTATGCAACTCGCAACGCTCTACTTGAAGAAATCCTACGCGGACGAAATGTTACAAGATTTGATATTACTATGCATTTGCTAAATGTGAAGTTGTGTTTGGTTGTGTAGGTATGATTTCAACATTATCGCTGTCAAAAGTGGGCTGTTTCGTTGCGGGAGCTATAATTGGTATACTTATTGTTATAATTTTAATATAACATATACATACGTACCTGTATTTTGAAAAATAGTATTTAATTTATTGTAATTTTGTATTCTGTATTGAGTGAGCTAAGTGTTATTATACATATAGTAAAAATAAAAATTAACTGAAATCTCTAAAAGAAATAATTATTGAAGTAAAATAAAATATCGTTTATACGTAATAAGATCGGCATATAATATTTTTATGCTCCTATTGACATTTTATTCCCAAATTTGAAAAGTTTATTCATATAAAAAAGTTTCAGAATCTAGTAAAGATAATAATTTTTGATTTAGTCTTGCTAATCATTCTTCTTATTATTTATTTAACTGTATATGTACATATACAACTTAATTATATATTTACCACATCATATCTAAAGAGGTTATGTTATTGTTATTTACGTTCTCCTCAGGCAAAACCAGTTGATAATATCGGTACTCGCATTACCGATAAATTAATTCTGTTTTGGTTTTTCAAACACTGTTCCAGGATAGTTCCATAATCATCCAGAATTTTTTTGGTTCTGCGCAATCTTAGAACTAATAGAAACGTTCTAGTATTTAGAACTAAAACAAACCTATTGACTACAGTCAGTTTTTTGTCGTACCGGCACTTTTATTTGCAGCGTTGTATGTAATGTAAATTTACTCTAGTATCTTGTCACGAATGAGGATCGTATTTTAATGCAATTTTTTCTGGTACGTCTAGCCTCTAATAATTAGCTTTCATATCTTTTTACCTAGTCCCGCTAACAACCTAACCTTTAAAGGACTATTTTTTATGTAGTTTATAACATTCTTAAAAATGTTAGGTTCCTCGCTTATATTTTTTAACACAAAGCAGGTCTTGTGGAGCCTATGAAGCCATTCACTGCGCTCAGATAACTTCCGGCGTTTTCTTTATACGTTTACATATATTTTTTATTGTATTATAAAAATTACATTTTTGTTAAACTTCCCGCGCCTCCTTTGCACTAGTTTGCGTCCCTTCAGGGAGGCCCGCTTCGCGCTAAGTGATATATTTCAAAATATTAATAAGACTATAAATGTAATTATGTTTGAGTTGGTTTTATTTAATGACTTCCACATTTTGCAAAATTTATTGATGTGCATACTTACAAGTGTTGTCCAACAATAAATGAAATACTCTGATTTATAAACAAAAATAAACTAGGAATATATTGTTTTAACAAATGTAATATTTATTACATGCATAGATGTCAATTTTTCACTGCCTGTTAATAAAAAATATTTTATTTTACGTAAGTTTATCATACACACAACTAACATAGCAAATATATGGTAGTACAAATAATATTATTTATTATAAAATGAAGTAAGTGATTATATTCTTTAATAAAGTCCGTCCAAGTAAAAATGAGCCCTAGAAAACTAATGCAACTAATGCATGATTGCCTTTACCCCACGCCTCCCTAACCTACAAACTTGACAAGTGTAGTCCCAAATTCCAATGATTAGAATTATTTGCAGATTACTCTAAATATTTGTCTCTGAATGTACGCGTAAAAACAACGGTACTGCTCGAGGGCTCACTTTAATTTAGACGGATTTTAGGTAAATAATCGTATAGCTCCCGCAATTAAACAACCGACCTTTGACATTTCGCCTTTTCATGACAAGCTTGCCACACATTACAAAGCATATCATATGGTTTGACAGATATACAGATAGGTTATGGTTAAAAAAATACGAAAACTCTATTAAACAGAACGTCAAAACGACAAATGTCAAGTAAGTACGTTGACAACTTACCTTATCTATGCAACTGGCACCGCTCTAATTGAGGAAATCCTACGCGAATGAAATGTCACTAAATTTGACATTACTATGCATTTGGTTGTGTTGGTATGATTTTAACATCGGTCAAAAGTCGGCTGTTTCGTTGCAAGAACATGTGTAAACAATGCCAAGGTTTTTTTTTTACAAAAACTAATAAGTAGTTGAATTTTTAACTTTTATGACACATCTTTGTAACTTTTGTTTTTGACGGTGTTTTAAGCAAAACCGACTTTCGTACAAAATTCTCGGCGTGTAATCTCGCCATTGAAACAATTAAATAAATAAAATATAAAATGTAGTTACTTAATAGTTAATTATCTCATTATACTTATATTATAACTGTTATCTGTATGTTGAATGTAAAATGATCCAAGTTTTTAGATTAAACATCTTTATGTATTTCATTTTTAAAAATAAACGATTACCTTCTTACCTACGTGTAGTGTTATTATCTTATTATTTTTAGGAATAAAATTTATGGACATGAAAAGGAGTAAAAGCACTTGAATAACTGTAAATAAATTTATTTAAAAATTGGGGTAAAACATAAAATATTACATTTCTCTTAAGTAAAACAAATTATTGCACGCGAAACTTATTACAAAAAAGTACTAAATTATATTATTCACTATAGAATCCATTAATCCATAATTTAAACTGGAGAAACTTTGACATAGTAGGTTAAGAATCATAACTAGAGTTGCTCACTTGCGCCAACGGAGAGTGGCGGAGATTTGATACAACCTTCAGTGTAACTGCGGGTCTCAACCAGATCTGTTGGGTATGTACGCTGCCGTAAATACTATTTCGTGGTTTTACGTTTGTTTTAAAAATATTGCCTACGTCGCGAAAACGACCAATGTCGAACAAATTTAGCAGAAATTACACGGAAGACTCTTAATGCGGTAGGTGTTTGAGTACATATTATAATTTATTTCTGACCATTTATTTTGTGTGAACTTTTATCTGCCCGCCACTGGCTGTTGGCGCAAATTGAGCAACTCTAGCCATAACTGCGTGTTAAAACAACATTTCTTGTAAAATTGCGTTAAAATTATATACAAGACCGGTATCATTTTATTTTGCATCAATACTTGAAGATTTCGAGAACATCGCTTCTCTCATTTATCGAAAATATCTGTAATTCATTAAATATTCTAATTTAAAGATTTTTTACTGATATAATATGGGTTTTCCGATGTGCAGCTAATTGACCCGATTGGGTATACCGGCTGCCGCAGACGTGACAAACATACGGCTTTTCTCCCGTATGTGTCCGCGTATGACATTTAAGAGTGCGTGAATCACCGAATGCCTTCCCACAAATTGTACAAATATGATTTCTGATGCCCAAGTGCGTTTTCTTGTGCGCTGAAAGGTTGCTTGAAGTGTGATAGGTCTTGGGACACAGGTCACACCTGTACGGTCTTTCGCCTGTAATAATAAAAGAGAATTTAACCATTTTCTTTTATTAAAATAAATTAAATGAATGAAATAAACTGAATTGACACATACACTACATAAATGCCCAGTAACAAACAAAGATAGAAATACCCGGTTTCCAGCTGCACTACTTTAAAATTAAGATGGGTATTTTGCAGTGTTTCCTTACTTGCATACTCATTCTAGTTGTATTGCAGTTCAGTGGCTGTACAGAATAGTGTGACGGTCTTATCCACTTTTTCAAAGTTTGTGAAATAAAGAAAACGTTTTCTTGTACACTAAATGCATGTCAGTAATATGTGGAGCCTGTGTGAACTATTTTATTCGCACCTGTATATACTCACCAGTATGTGACCGCATGTGAATCGTTAAATCAGCAGCTCTACACGTTCTTTTGCCGCATATATAACATTGAAACTTCTTCTCGCCTGTATGAGTCATATTATGGGCTACTAGAGCACATTTACTTACGAATGCCTAGAAAAATAAGTGAATTTTGAGTTTGAATCCACTTTTCATCTGTTATCGTCTACCTTAGGACATGATTCACATTTATACGGACGTTCCTGCGTATGTGTTCTTGTGTGTATTGTGAGGTATGAAGATGTGGCAAAAGCTGCACCACACATTGAGCAGATGTATGGCTTCTCACCCGTGTGAATCCTTTTATGGGCTGTTAAGGCAAACGAGTGGGCAAAGCGTTTCTCTGTGACCAATATAAAATAAAATAATAATATTAACATAATAATTATATACATCTAAAGAATAGAACTTGAATCTTTATATCAATTCTAGTAACATGCAAAAATATACATACTGCATACAGAACATTCATAATTCTTTTCTCCTGTATGAGTTTTGTTATGCGCAACTAAGCCTCGTGGATCTGCAAAACCTTTACCACAAGTACTACAGATTATGGGCTTCTCTCCCGTATGCGTTCTCATATGAATCTGTAAAATCGTTTCCTTTACGTAATGTTTGCAGTGTAAATCATTAACATACAGCTAAATGTCCCGGTTCGTAAAATCTTTTCCCACATTGTAAGCAAGGATGTTTCCTTTCTCCTCCGTGCGTTCTCATATGTTTCGTAAGACTATTGGACATAGTAAAAGCTTTGTTACATATTTTACAATAGTATGGTTTATAATCTGTATGTGTCTTTAAATGAGCGTTCAATTGTTTGACGACTAAAAATTAACAAGGTAATAATAGAACGTTAAAAATATGTGCCGCATCAGAAGAAATTTACTTTTAACTTACAGTTAAATTCCTTTCCACAAACTTCACAGGTTGGTTTCTTTCCATGTTTCAATAAATGTGTTTTAAGACAACTTTCAAGTCTAAATATTTTACCACATTGTGTACATTCATATTTAATTTCATTCTCATTAACTTTGATATCCTCTTTGTCACATTTCGAGTCCGTATCTGTATAATTGTCATCGAAGTCGGGATCGCTGCAATTGGATCTAGTTTCTGCTTTAGATAATTCGTCTATGTTATCTAATATATTTGTTGCTACATTACTAGGGGCAATAGTAGGAGCCTCTTCAGTTTGATCTATCTTTGCACCGGCTATATCAATAATATATGACTTATCATGTGCATTATATTGCAAAGATAGAAGTTTTTTCAGTTGTGTATTCGATTTTCGACATTGTTGCTTGAATGAATGTGCTACCCCTAATTGAAATTCGCAATCTTTACACATGTAATTTGGCAAGCCGTCATTCATTGCTACCTAGACGTAAAGAAAGGCGTTTTATCCTAGCAGAGTTAGGGAATCTAATTTATATTAACTTACTTTAACATCTGCTAATTCACTTAACATACTGTCAATTGAATTTTCAAAAACGGATTGTAAATCTTCTTCTGACTTTTCTACTAAACATGTCCTACATAGACGATCAATATTTGTTATTACTGTTATATTTTCTTCCATTAGAATTTTTTTTATTTATGTAAACATTAAAACGTAACCTCAATTGTTTTCATATAAATTTCTCAAATGATCTTGGATTGCCGCATAGGTTTGTTCGATTTGGCCAAAGCGCTATGCTTTCCCGTTCGGGTTATAACGTTCAAAATCTATTTTCCACAAAAAAAAAACAAACGGCTATTACGCTTGCTCATGCGGTGGATTACTTTTCACACCGAAATAAGTTCCGTACAGTGGCGCTCTCTATAATACAAAAATAATACCTTGAACCGGTTAGAACCAACGGCTATTTTCAAGCATTACGTCTGGCAGTTGATAGATGGAGCCACTATTTTTGATTTGATATTCGGCTCAGAAATATCACAAAAAAGATAAAGTATAGAGTTGGGAGAGTAAGATTTTTAAATTTCTGTGATATCAGTGTGTGCCAGCCATAGGGAATAAATGTTAGGAGTAGTGCCTTGAAAATTGTATTTGATTAGTAATTCATGTTTTGACTAGCTGGACACGGAAAATTTTCAACTCTAATCTTATTGCAAACTAATATCTTTTGCTAAGTAGTTAATTTTTTATGCAATTCAAATACTAAATAACTAACACGATCTACTAGAGAAAATGCAAGTGTATATAGTTAGAACAAATATACATATTAGATATAGTTCACACGCGTTAGGAGAAATGAGACGTATAAGAAGAAGAAAAGATAGTGTATGGATAGAAAAACTATAACAGATCATATTTTATTTTTTTATTAACTACAAAATGTACAAAATTCTTACACACTTAGAAATAATGGAACATAATGACTAGAATTGAATACGATGTTCTTTAACATAATTGATCATAATAAACATTATCTAAATCATTGGAACTTAAGAAGTTATTAAAATTGCTTTTACAATAGTATATTTTTTACATATACGTCAACATCTTAATAGTACAGTAACACCAATAGAAGTATTTATTGAACACACATAGCATCATTCGCAATTCCCCTTACCATTTATAAACTAAAATTACCACTTATCACAATTTGTAAGAATGTTTGAGTAGGGTATTTTCAAAATTACTTGAGATACTTGAGATTTCAAATGTTTGATAGCTTATTACTACCCAATTTTTTAAATTAAGTAATAAATGTGTTTGAAAACTATAACAGCAATTTTAAGCTTTATTGTCACACGTCACTGAGATTATTGTGTATGATATTTTTAATTATTGTTAGGTATACTTTTGAAATTATTAAATTATGACAATCTCTATAGTAGTCTGGAGTATTTAAGTTAAGGTACTGATTCCTTTTTAAGTTGCAGCCCTGTACTACATTTTATAAAGCTATATAATTCTTAACATAGTGGCTGGCCCCTCATTACATCTTCTCACGTAAACATTGAAGCATGCACATGCAATACGAAAAATCACAGTTCAATGCAATTATATTCTTTCCAACATTTAAACATGACTTTCTCCATTTTTTGTATTTGGAGACAATCTAACATAGGATTCCCTAAAATTCTTCTCCAGCACAGTCGATTTCGTAGAATTATTTTTATTATCTTCTGAGGTTTGTGTGTTTGCTTCTTTTACGCTGCTTGATGTTCGGGATGTAGTCTTATTGCTGTATCTACTTAAGAACGATTCTGAAGTATGATGCGATGAATGTTGCGTCGACGAAGTAGTATTGAATGTGGCTTTTCTGTTTCCCGTCTTTCTGCACTTCCTTCTTAATCTTACGCCGCATACTCGCAGGAACCCACCTCTAAATTTGGAACTCATTATGTTGTATAAGATTGGATTAATGGCGGAATTGATGTAAATCATTATTCTACAAAAGTACAGTATGCTATAGTAGGCTTCCTTTCCCAGCGTTAGCACAGATTCGGTGGGCGCTAGCAGTACCCAGAGAGTGAAGACCCGAAACGGGAATAGGCATATAAAGAAGGCCAGAACGACAGTTCCCAACATGAGGATCACCTGTTTCCTGTATTTAATCTGTGGGGGAATGGTGTTATGTTTTGACGGCGCCATAATGTTCGGATGTTCCATCAATGTTTTCGCTATAAGGACGTAGAGCATTACCAATATGGCGAGCGGTAAAAAGAAAAATATTGATATAGACAGGACGAAGTATAGAAAGGGGAGAGTTTGCTCTCCGAGACTGAGGCACATGGAAATGACAGTGCCATCGAAGGTCTCGATGACGTACTGCGTGATCGCCAGTATAGGGCTGAAATATTTGAAACCTACAATTAGTATCGGGATTACGTGATAAGTGCGAAGACTAAATTGAAATTCATGTTGCTTTAAATAGATTTTAATATTTTGACATTTATTTTTTTTAAATTATATGTGTGTAATTTTTCCTTTTTTCTAGTTCGAACGACTAGCCTTACTTAATTTTACCTCTTTGTTTAGTCAATTTTAATTTTACACAATTTTAGCTTGTCCTATACCAGTTGTACTTCAATCACTATGTAGTGCCGATAGTCATCGGATAAAAATACATTATTATTATTTACGAACTCCTATCGATGGTGACGTCACGCAATAGCACTGCGGCCTTGTTCTTTCGGTGATAATGGTATAAAGATTTAGTATCTCATGATGCCATCACAATAGTTGAATCACCCAACAGATGCAGTAGAGATTTATATGGCAATCGTGTAATATGAATGCGTCATATTTTTATGCTGGTCAATCAGAAGGCTTCATGACGGCTTGCTTACAATAGGGCAATCTGTCAAATTTCGGTGCATTAGTCATATTTGTTTTGCGTTTTGGTTAGAAGCTATACATATTTTGAAAAAAAAAACAGTATATTTATAATACTACAATTATTTTACTTCGTATTCGATAGTATTTACAAAGAGAAATTCAAATTTAATGTTGTTTAATTTGTTGTTCATGTCAAATCATTTATGGGGTAATGTCAAATACTAATTTATCGACATTCATTCTAATGTGACATGTGTATGGTGGTGTGAATCGGACTTTGCGGTGTTGCTTACTGCATCTGTTGGGCCGATTCAACTATAACATTTTGGTGCAACCGGAGCCATCGGCGATTAAAGCAACTCCCGTCGAAGTAACAACGATGTGGTGGCAAATTTGAAATATAATCGAAAACATCTAGGGACTTTTATGTTACTAACATTATATGAGTATGATAATTTAAATAATACTAATGCTTTAGAGATATAATGGTAAAATGAATCTGTGTTAAATTTAGTACTAAACTACTTAATAAGGTTAATTAACGAAAGCAATAGACATAGAGATAATTATGTACAAATATACAAATACAAAGTGTTAGGTTATTGGTATAATAAAAATAAACAAACAAAATAGACTCTCTATAAGCAACATTTTACACATCGATTACAACGACCATGTATGATATGAGGTTACATATTGATTTAAATAATTAAGTATGGAAATTTACACCAAATACTATGTCTTACTTATAATACATTTTCGATCTATATAAGCAACAGTGAACATCTGCATGTATGATTAAAAAAAACAGAAAAGTTGGCATTAACTTAATATAATTCAAAGTAATATTTTATATTAACAGTTACGTAGTAAACCTTCCAGAATGGTGTGTCAACGGCTGATCTACCTTAAATATTTGCAGACAAGCAGATTACACGTCAGATTTGCTTAACTTCTGCTAGCTTATTTTTTTGGGTTTGATATGTGACTGGGTTTTAATTGATTGCCCTGTCCGTTCTTTCCGTTATCGCTCGGAATACATCTTCATCCAAAGAGTTACATGTTAAAGTGGGAATAACAATTTATTTTAAATCAGTGGCGGCTCGTGAGTTTTTATAGTAACGGCTGCACAAAAAATAACTATCAATTAATAAGAAACTCCTACCTCGATTCAATATTAATTAAATTGTCTGTTTTGTCCATTTAGATTTAAAGTTATTCTGGGCGTAAGCCGTCTTTTAAGGTTATATTCATTTTTAAAACTCTTTTCGTTATTACTTTGAACTACTTTAAACTGTTCCCAACTTTTCTTTAATAAAATAATGACAATGTAGTACTTACTTTTGGTCCATATGTGTGATGCTTTATAAAGATGTGTAAACAATGGTGTGTGATGTAATCATGTGAACTAATAGTATTACTCAACTACGGGAATAAAACAGGATCGGATTTTAAGGTTATGTTTGGGGGCGAAAAGAACGAATAGACGTACATACATTTAAACTGATTTTATTGTATTAACATAAATTATTTTATATAGTTCATACGTTTTAAATATGTATAAGTATATAAATGGACATATAATCTTTGGTAAATAGACATCGAATGCAGTTTATAGACATGCATTTAAATATGGAAAACAGAGGCTCTCGCTACGTTTATTAAATACATAGACAACGACAGATTGGTCCTTATTTTGTTTTAAATGTTATTGATTTCGTAATATTTATTAATATCGTCTGTAATCCTTAAAATTCTCTTAGAAAGATATATAGAAATATGGAATGATAATACTTAAGGAATAAATTTTAAATTACCGGTGATTATCTAATTTTGCAACGGCTCTTTAGTAGATTTAGCGTATAATAGATTTGGTTCATGTTAGACTTTACAATTTTATTAGTAAATTTGTAGGTTACAAATAAGGTATATAAGTGAAAGTAAAGAATTACTTCTCCAAAATAAGAATGAATTGATTGACTACACTTTGTGACTGTGAGAGGTTAATATGTCATTATTTGGTTATCCTACATTTTAGGAATCTGAATCCGGCGCATGCGCCAATTACTCACAAGCCACACCCCTTTCTACAGGACACCATCGAAATGTTAACGCAGCAAAAGTCAGGTGATTGAATTGATATAGACATATTAGGTAAATTTAGGTGAACGGTCCACATGATATAGTTGCGCTATTCATTTAAATTAAATAAACTATCTATTAATAGTAACTACCTATCAATAAAGGGTAAAAGAAAAATGAAATGAATAAAATAAAATAGCTTTATTTACTATAAAATGCAGTGTTAACAGATAGATGGCGCAATCTGTATTAAAACTAACCTTTATTTATTATGTTTAATTTTGAAGTGTTTGTCTGGTCATTCTCGTTAATACAAATAAAATTTCTACGTCGGTATATTACATATATTTGTATCAGATAGTGCGAAGCAAGTATGTCTATATAAACTGTCGCGCGTGGTTTACGGATGCGCGATGATACCCGACGATTCAGTTCTCTAAAATGCAGGATTACCCATTATTTTTGTAAGGTTATGTATTACGTGTGTTGAATTAAAAATTTTCTGAAGATGCAACATTGATAGCTTATTTCCAATGTAGTTACTAATGATGTCCTGTAAGTATTATTATTTCCAGCTATTTTTTTTGTTAATTTCGTAGGATGTAACTTTAATATTGTCGTTCACACGAATCTCAAAAATTAAATATTGAATATCATATCAAATAACACATACACAAGTTGCAAATAAGAACCAGTTTACTACATCGACAACGTAGCGGACGATAGTAAGACAAATACATAGATCGCACTAAAGCTAAGGAACCCCGCACGGAATTTACTTTTAGACCAAATTTCTATCGTACGACTTGCTCTTTTCCTCAAACGCCACTATGTGAGCACCCTTCAGTCCAACCCTCCTATCACAAGCGTCGTGATGATGATGAAAGACTGCCACTCTTTCTGTTCTTACGTTAAAGTCCGGATTACCGTTTCCGAAACTTCCGAAATCATCTTCCTCGACGTCCGCGCAGTGCGTCCTCCTCAGAGCGTTGCCGCCAGCCAACACGGGACTTTCCCTCAAGATATTAGCACGGGAATCGCCGCTGCGATTCGACTCCGGAGAATCGTTGCAATTTCTGATCACCACCGCGTTGCTACCAGGTTTGAAACAGACGCGGTAACCGTCGTGCGTATGCCGGGAAGTGCTGCTTCTGCAGGAGTTGATGGTTGTGCTGAACGTGCCGTTACGAGATCTGTGAATGTACCGCCTTCGTTCTGAACATATTAGGAAGCCGGTACGAAATTTTGAACTCATCAAATTGTATAATATCGGATTGACGGCGGAATTCAGATACAACATGATTCGGCAGAAATACAAGATGTTATAGTACTTCTCTGGTCCCAATTGCCTTACTTTCTCGTGGGGGACGATTATTATCCAGAGGGTGAAAACCCTGAAAGGTATAAGGCAGAGGAAGAAACTCACGACCACAGTACCCAACATTAAAATCACCTGTTTCCTAGCCCTATTTGAATTGGTGTCGATGTGTTTGTTCAGAATCAAAGTCGCAGCGTTGGAGATCAGGGTTTTCGCTATGATGAGGTAGAGAACTAATAGGATGAATAGTGGAATAATGAAGAAGAGTACGATGGTACCTATGAAGTACAGGGCGGACCAGAACGTGTTAGCCAACGTTTGGCAGTCCGGTATATCGGAGCCATCGCTGCGATACTCTGCTATGCTGAGTATTGGGCTGGAAAATTAAAAAAATCAGATCTTCGTTTCGTTATCATTCTCGGGCAAACGGAAGGAGCGCAAAAGCCGCAAGCTCTTTCATCTCGCATTATTCTTTTTGTGTTCATAGCAACAAGTCATCATCTCAACTTAATCTAATAGTAATAAGATAACGGTCTAGACAAGTTCCACACTCAAATCAAGTCAGGGGAAAAACGCACAAAGCCCAGCCCAAAAACACCACAAATCCTTACGAAGGCATTCCTTTATTATTCACTTTTGGCATTCAACAATTTTGTTTTCATTAAAAAAATAAATTTGGATTTTCAAAATACGATAATATTTTACATAGGCAGTTTAAAATTTTTATGGCAATTTGCAACATGCATTACAATTTCTCTTATTTCCCTTTCGATGGCTTCATAGTTAACTTTCATTATCAAACTGGAAGAATTCTAATATAAATAAGAAAATGAATTTGGTGTGATTGAAGAGTAATACAGAAATAGAAAAAGAAGAATAGTTAACTATGTTTATAATTCTTGTAATAATGGATTCTCTGTGGTAAATTTATTTTAGCCAAACATCAACATTCGAGGTAGTTTCCAATGTTTCTATGCTATGCAAGAGAATCATTTGAACGAAGAATTTTACGGGATAGGCTTAAATTTGTACATTTTATTGGAACACTATAGGGAAATATCCCTTTATTACTTTCTCAATAAAAATATTATGTAACTGGTTCGTAAAATAATTAGATGAAAACAATTCTTGATTCTTCTACAAATAGACATAGCAATGTTGTATTAGTTTTAAGTGAATCGTTGTTTGCACACTTTTCTGTTCGTATAATGTTTTTCCTTCAAAATATCGTTCAAATAGTTCTCGCATATTGTTTTGCCAAGAAAACCAAAGCTATATAGTTTGTGAATCATGGAGGGCCAAAAAGATCATTTTATTCTTCTCTCTATTACATCCTTACACCGTATTCTTATCTTTAACTAGTTTCCTTCAAACATACCACTTCTTACAATTAAGTGCATGTTAATGTTAATATTACTGCAACAATTCACCAGACATTTCACTTCATTACTGTCATTTCAATATATCATCATCAAATTCATGCAAAATTTTCAATATATATGTACGTCATCGAGTAACTGTGCTTCATCAATATTTTGGCAGTGATAGAATACTCTAGGTTACAACAGAAGAATGTGGTGTATACGTACAATAGAAGACAAGGAATGGATATGTATTTGTAGGATACATGATTTAATAATTTAGGCTAACAGCATGCATGGACGATATGAAAGATTTTATTAATAAAATTTTGTTTCCTGGTGTTTCTGCACATTTGGCAGAACTATCATGATCAGGGGGAGGTGCACTAGTATACCTTTGGTGTAAACCAAGGGTTTTTCGACCAATAGAGGGCTCTGAGTGTAAAATTCTAGAACTCTGCATAGAGTATTTTAAATTTATAATCCAATTTTGTGCGGCAGGAGTAATCCGAACAGTGTGTTTATTGTATTCCGTCTGGTAAGCAAAAAAGTTAATTGCAATTGTAAATATAACTTTCAGGAATCCAATCCGTCAATGCGTGTTTTTTGCGCAACATTCTGAACAGAATTATAGTTTGAAATAGAACATGTGCTACTTAAAAATCTGCACGGCAGAATGCATACCCTTTGGCACATTTTCTGAATGGCATTATGCGAAAAAAAGCTTGTATAGAAGAATGAATAGCATTTTGGATGGCATTATGCATCCTGTCAAGTTTGAAATATATGAGATTTGCCGCGGTATTCTGTTTAGTTGGGTTCGCAGACCACCAGAGGGATAGGCACACAATTTTAATATTAAGTGCCCTATCAATCCTTACTATATTATCTCTGATTATGACATTCTATAACAAAAGAGGGCTTTTTTTGGATATATAATTACCAACTATAATTACTAAAAGTTATTAGAACATGCATGAATAAGCACATACACATTTCAATACATTCCGAATGAATGAAGACGATTTCTGAGCTCCATTCACGTTGAGAAAACTGTAGTGGGCGCTGTGATCTGCGGACGTATCACACAGGGGTAATAAGGATATATTCGGAAATAGCGGCAAATTCAAATTTATTACAATAGGAACAGCTGATTAAAATAATAGATAATTATAGTTTACGGAAAATCATAAACTATAATGTATAACCTTATTGGTTATTCTTTTATACGGGGATTTAAAAACTACGTGTTCTTTTCTACAGCTATATAATTTTTGCAATTTTTAACAAATTCACATATGATCCAGTAAGATATCACCTTAAGAAGAAATATAAAGAAACTCTGGTAAACAACTGTACAAATTTCAATAGTTTATTTGTAATGTGTTCTAATTTGCAATTATATGTATACGACAATCAAATGCTCTTTTGAATTTCAAATTGTTATCGTTCATTGTTAAAATGTATGAAAACACACATATTTGACATATTTCCACTTGTTTTCTTTTTAACAAAAATGAAATAAACGCATGTATTAAAATGTCATTATTATTAGATTCCGATGATAGGTCTGATGATAATCCTGTTTGCAGTAATAATCAATTCATCCACGAAATCGTCAACTATGTTATCTAGCTCATACACTTTATTTTCTTCTGCAATAGTATGTTTTATGTAATTTGTCCATTTCGCAGCTGTTACTGGGTTAATCCCTTCTTTTAATAAAGTTTTTACTTCTGCTAACTTGAAGGTTTTATTGGCAGCAACATAATGCTTCCCCTGTGCCCATACAAGCTCGATTGGGTTTTACAGTGGTATGGCGGTAAATGTGAAACTGTACGACCACTTTTTGTTACCATTTCGTCAGTCACATATGGTATTGGATTATCGCCTACATATTTTTTCAAGAAGCTCAGCTTTTTAAAATGTATTACCGACAACAATTTCCCTTGAAATAAGCCACTTAATTAGTGCGTCTTTTTTCCATGATGCATTGGGTAATTTTTGAGCCTTAACGGAGTGGTAGGGAGCGTTATCCATTACAATAATGCAAGATCAAGTAGAACTTTTGCCATCAACTCTTTGAACACTTCACCGTTCATTTCCTTATGAGATGTAGTCACCAGCTTTCTTTGATTCAAATAACAGGAGACAATTTTGAACAAACCACTTTCACTACCAATATGTAAAACAATCGATCGATTTCTTTTTCCAGAAGGTTGTTTTAAACCAGTTGTAGTTCCCTCAATAAATGCTTGCCTTGCATCAACTACCGTTGTATTTTTCCAAACTTTTTCTTTTGTGTGGCCTGCGTTAACCCACGCGGATTTCAGCTAATAGTAAGCCGAGATATTTTCTCGTATTTTTTCCAATGCTGTTCTCTTAAAATGAATGGACGGAAATTTAACGAATCAGATATATTAACGTGTCACTACTAATTACAAGTTCCGGTAGCACTTATTATTTATTACTGTTATTACTCGTAGAGCAGGCGTTCTGCTCATGTCGCCAGTAAGGTATAACTAAGTACCCATTCCCTGAAATTAAAAGTGAAATAGTCGCATTACAGTCAAGTTTCAGCGTTTATTTTTCGGTTATAAAGTTTAAATTTATCGAAATTAATGGCGCACAACTGGACGTGAACTGTGAGCCAGACGATCGTGATTAAGCGCGCCAAAACCGAATTTGCAACGTAAATATGCAGAGCAATCCAGAGTAGTATAGTTGCATATATTTAAAGCAAGTTTGGGCAACGTAAAAGTCTCGTTTGATGCCCGACAGATGGCCTAATGCAAATCGCTACTGGGAATTCACGTATTTTGGGGTACTAATTGGAGTTAATAAATCTGAATCTACAAATACATGTGGGTGAACGTGTTGTCTTAACACCAATACCCGCTTAAGGATGATAAACTAAGAAATGGTACTCAATTCTTTTACGATTAAATAAGGTAATGGATGAAATCTTTATGGGACCATAAAAGTGCAAAGATTATTTTGAGGAATCTATGTAGGTTAAATCAATTTGGTCAAGATTTATTTAGCTAGAAATGGTTTTTCTAAAAATTCAAGTTCTTTTCTGTGAGAGCAATATAGGTTAACGAACATTTATTGACAAATACCGCCATCTTGTTTAACTTGAAGCATGACATTTTAATTACTTTCGAACGTTGAACTTTTCCAGCACGTTAATATTTTACTTATCATCGTTAAATATCACCGAGCAAATACATTTCGTGACCTTTGAATTGGAGATGCCACAGTTAAACTTCAACCGTGGGGAATAAATTAACAGAAGTCGGAGATTTACTTTATCGAATAACTCGTCCCTAATATACACCTTCCTCGTCCCTCTCCTCGGAGAGAAATCTTTGTCGCAGTTTCCGAAATTATATCTAAAAGTTCCCAATTAAGACGCTCATTAACTTTCAGATGTCGTGCGACCAGCCAAACACGGCCAAAGACCGTCGGATCTTCGGCGTTCTTAATTTTATACTTCAGCAAGTTTTAATTTTCGGAATCTGTAACTGAATCTGTAACTGCGTAAGTGGAAACGATTATCTACGTCCTTTTCCGATTGTGGGTGTAACCGATGGTATCTCAACTCTAGCTTCACTTGTTTGTCTAAATCGTTTAATTTCGTTGCTTAAGGGGAAGAAGTTAAAATTCTGAAAAGGCATCGAAATCTCAAATGTTAAGGGTGAAAGCACATAAGATCGGTTCGCATCGGAACGGGAAAATATGGGACCGCAGCGATGTCACGCACATTTGTCCTCGTCGTTGTAAAAATTCTTATTTATTTGGTTTAAATGGATACGGACACTTTTATGCAGGTATGCAGACAGGTAAACAGACACCTAGACAGACGGGTAGACAGACAGGTATACAGGTAAACAGACAGCTTTTGGACAGCTTAGACAGGTAAACAGACAATTTTTGGACAGCTTAGACAGGTAAACGAATAGTTACCTGTCTAAACTGTCTGTTTACCTGTCTACCTGTCTGTCCAACTGTCTGTTTGCCTTTATACCTGTCTGTATACTTGTATACCTGTCCGTATAGCTGTCCAAAAGTTGTCTGTATACCTGTCTAAGCTGTCAAAAAAAGCGTGAGAATATATGTAGGCGAAATAGGTTCTTTGTTTTAAGAAAATTGTTGCAACATATGCACTTTGTTGATACAGGTTGCTAATACAGGTTGAGACATGCTTGAGTTCCCCTATGTCTCCCCCACTCCTCATGAAATTCAAGATGGCGGAAAAAGTAGTTTTTTGGGGCCCCATGTATTGTTTATGGAAAAAGTGTGCTAGTAACACTCTAGTCCTACTACTGTAGTGTAATATCGGCGAACGACCTTCGTATTTGGTTCTTGGTATGCTCCGGTAGCAACTTGAGCTCGATTAACTGCACTGCCCGTTTCTTCTGATAGATCCGTGTTGTAATGTTTGAAATTCATCCAAACCCCTTTGTTGTGTTGTATAATGTAATACGTGATGTATTCTTTCAACATTTTTTATACCCATCACAACGAATTTTGCTCATAGCAGTATATATTGTGGTATAAACAGAACTTTCATGAAAATTATTCGGTTGATTATTGACCATTTATCAAAGATTTATCATCTAACATTGTAAGTTTGTATTTGTTTTATTTTAAACACAGGTGCTTCATTAAAAGATTAATTAACAGGGCGTTGTAATGATCAAAATATAATGTCCTTCCTTACTTGAACATTTTCTTTCTTTGGCTCCTAAAGAAATGGAAATGTTACGTCTGAAAAGGCGAGAAATGTATACTTATATAATATAACAGCTTTAGGGTTTTCTTTAGGGAGGTTAAGACGCGCTCGCTTATTGTGCTGTCAGATAATATATATATAGAAAGATGAGAGGTATGTTACATCATTCATCAATCATCGGATAAATCAAGCCCTTGCAATCTAGCAAAGCAAAAACGTCTTAAGAAAAGTATCTGAAAAACAGGTAATTAAAAACCTTGTTTTAATAAGTTGTGATGGAGAAAAAGATATTTGTTTAATAGTCCAAATTCATTTTCAATTGAAAAATTACATATACTGTGTTCTGGAATTAATTTTGGCCTATGTAATATCGCGCGGTACCATTTAATTTTACGGTGGACGATTTAGAATGTAATGAAAGTGCCAATTCGGTACAGCATTTTTGTGAAGGGTATAAAGTTTTATTGCTTCATTTGTTAGTCGCTGCCCCATTTAGTTTATCTAAAGCTCTATTAGCGAGTAAAGTTTATCCTGGGTGATTTTAGGCCTAACAGCATTCGATATGTTGATTGAAAGTAATCATTTGGCGTTTTTAATAAAGAATAAATGTAAAATTTTTATTTCCTTCGAAAAATTTTGTAATTAATTAATCAAATTAAATAATTTACGAATTTCCAACCCGATATTTCTTTTTTTTAATTGTATTTTGCGTATGTAACTAGATTTAAATCCATACTTTAAAACTTTGACATTTTAAAATCATATTTTACATGTTTAATATAATTTTATGAGAATTATTTAAACAGTAAACTAATAACTAATTTTCCCCATCTTATAAAACGACCTGCTCCAGAATGTATATTAAACATTAGACGGTCCGAGATAGAACTTTTTACCGATAAATTTACTCGAAAATTAGTTTGGAAAGTTCTTAATAGGGTTTAAACCCAGATTCGAGAAATTTGGGAAAATTCACAGGATCTTTCGAAGTATTACCGAAGGATGCATTCATTTTTACATAGCAACATGTTTTCTTTTTACAGTTCCCAACTCTATTCAAGTTGTTTTGCATTTCAAAACTACAAATTCCCCAACTAATTACGATGTAATTGACAGTTCGCGACAAGTAAGTTTCTAACACTGCGTCATAGATGGCGCTATGAATCTGACGATTAAGCTTCTAATTTAGCGTCTCAACAACCATGCAGTAGGAACGAATTTGTTCATGTCCTCCTACACATTTATAATGCGGAATGAATACGCAGAAAACACACTTTCTGATTGCTATACCTTTTAAGTAGGCTTCATTGCGTCTACTTCATGCTACTTCGTATAATCTTTTGAGTTCCGAGTTCAGATCTAATCTTCTAGCGTTGGCAGTAATAACCCGTGTTTGTATTATTTAATAAGGAAGGACTCATGTTTATAATTGTGTTTACGCTGTTCGCGTCGGGTTTAACACGAAATCTTAACGCTAAGAAATTCTCGTAGAACAAAAGAAGGTCGTATGGAGGTGTTGTATACAAGGGGCCAGATCATTTTGGAAATTGCTCTTAAATACTTGAAAACTAAACATGACTGATACATTTTAAAATGATTTGAATTTTTCCCAAAATAAAATTTGGACCTTTACGATCGGTAATAGTAAACTTTTAATACAAATCAATTTGCTTCCTCGTAATTTTTATTTACCATTTAGTGTCTCTTCCAAAATCGCTAAATGAACCATGACGCCTTCACGATGATCATAACGCAATTTCGTCGCCCTTAATAAAAAAAGTCGTTAGCACTTACAAAGCATTTATGGAAATATATACGAAAGGATCCCACTTGATTTATTATGCGATAAAATCCGAGGCGGACCGACCAACGAAAAATTTATTGCTATTGCAACCAGCTTAATGACATTGGTTTACGATAAGCCCTTATTCATTTCCTCTCTGATGAATGGGTGTCAGCTATTGAAATGTAAATGATATTTTGGGCGGACATAAAACAGATATATTCTTGTAATATTTTCATTTGCCATCGACCGAATGTAGGTTTATGTTGTTATCATATTTTTGTGTTTTGTGCGTTCACGCGCTGTGGATATATGAAGATTCATGAGAAATAATTATTAGAAATTTTGGAAAAAACACATGGAAGGTATGAAGAAATAAGGTAAGAAGAAGATGTAAAATCAAAGGAAAATCCAACCAATACTTTGGAAGTAAATCAGACGAAGTCTTTGCCAAATATAAACAACCATAAATAACTACCCAAAGAACATGGTTCATGAAGCAAAGAGCAACTCCTAGGAGGAATTCGGTAGAAAACAGCTGACCAAACCAAAAACTCTGGCATAAAAAAATATAAAGAAAAATATAAGGAAAGAAAAACAGCACACAATGAAACACGTGCAGCCAAAAATAACGCAATGGTGATTACAGACTATGTTCTATGGAGAGGTAGAGAGAATATTTTCAAAAGTTTTTGAGTACCAATAATGAGGAGATCAATAGTGTAACAGAAAATAGAGCCAATCGTAGACATGACATGGAAGAACATGATGTACAGGATAAAGCAGTAATAGGCGCATGTAAAATCATCAGAAAATCAGCAGGCAAAGAAATAATTACACCTGAAATACAATTTAGGGACGCATATAAATATTGACGCAAGAATGGAAAGAAAGTAAGGTCCCCAAAGATGGGAGAATTGGAATAGTGACATTTAAGAAAGGAGACAATAAGAACTCTGCTAACTACAGGAATACCACCCGCCTAAATATAGTTTCCAAAACGTATGAATACGTTCTAAGGAGAAGATTGAAGATAAAGACGGAAAAGGAAATATTAAAGGCGCAGAGTGGATTCGGGATGGGGAGAAATGCTCCGGGCCACATATTTATGATAAAACAAATAATAGAAAAACGTGGAAGAGCTGGGTGGAAGTTGCAAGAATGACGAAGAAGAAAAAAGAATGAACAAATTCTGTCCACCTAAATCAGTTGTAATCAAGGTTTATTCTTATACTCTTTACACCTTAGGGCAGAAAGGATAAAGATTATATATACATATGGTAATATCTTATATTCTCAAATAATATATGTACATAAATGAGTGCAGTTTGGCAAAATTAGTGGCCTAACGGCTCTACAAATGATCACCGTACCATGCCTGCTTCTGGCGTTATACGTTTGCCAATATTTCATTCACTAATTCATTTCATGCTAGCACACATTATCGCTAAACATTTAAAAAATCGTAAGTAACTTGAAATTTCATTAACTTCATTGATACTAGTCCTTAATAATAATAATTATAAGGATTTTAAGATAAGCTCCAAATACCCTTTATACTCTTAATAATTAACTTTCACCAGACAATACAAGAAATGACCTGTCACATATACCATCTTAATTAAGCAGTCGGGAATTATAAGTACCCCACTCCGTTGCTGTACATTACCCCATCGTCCTGGCAGATAACTTATCCCGGTCCTGGCACTTTAAGAAACTCCGGCGAAGATTTAATTAACAGTGACATAAGGGCCACTAGATGTTTCGCAGCCCCACACTTACTTTAAATGAATTAGTTTAAGTCTCTTTAGTTTTCTAAAACAGCCGTTTTGAAGTTTAATAACACATAAGTGAGATGCTAATATTATGTGTAGGTATGCCACCGTTTTCGGATTGAAAAGCTCCCAGCACAGCGTTGACGCCCGTATTAAGTCCGGTGTGATATACGAGTGTTAGCTATACCTGCTTGGTATAGCTACGGTGCTTGGCGCTTTGCAAATATTTATAGTGCGATAAAGGGGATAGTATGGGAGTTTCTACCATATGTGCCAGAGCTGAAAAGGGCCCGACTAAAATATGGAGGGATATACTAAAGATCATCTTTCCCAGAGGGTCTGGAGAGTGGTTTTCTTTTTGGATTTCTTGGGAAAATCGCATTCTGCTTATTGTGTTTATTGTGAATTTAAGTCGACTGTTTGCCCTTAAATTTATTTCGTGACAAAATTGTAAATGAATGCCATTTATAGAGAAGATATTACCGGAATGTATGACAGACGGCGTTTTGATATCATGCAGTTCAGGAGTCACGCGGAAATTGTTAAGAGTGAAATATATATTTCTTATTCCTTTCAACAAATAAACCTTTACCTTTGAACGATCCTATACATCTCTAAGGAAACATTAACTTACACTTACTAATATTGTAGAAGATCGCCGATTCAAGTATTTGACTTTGAATTAAAACTAAGGTAAGTGACGAGAAACAGAAAACAAAAACTCTCGGAACAATTAAGTCAGATCTTTTACCTTCGTTAGCTTCGTTACCTTCGAAGGAAATAAATTAATAGAAACTAGTGGAAAAGAGTTTAATAAACACACTGTTCGGATTACTCCTCCCGCACGAAGTACTTTGTGCGGGACGAGTAATCCGAACAGTGTGTTTATTGCGCTTTACCACAGTTCTTGCAATCTTTACTGAAGAAAAGTATATTTAGCGCTCTAGGAATGATCAAACATTACTATACAGTGAATGAGTTTTTAAATGACAAAAATTGTAGTCTGTGGATATGACGGTCGTGAACGAAACGACATTTACATATGTTATATATGTGAAAAATGGACTGAAATTCGTGTGAAATAACGTTTCAAAATGGCGGACAATAGTACTGTCATTTCTGATTTAAAACGCCAGATAAGCTCTTGCAATTAAACACACGACTTCTGACATTTCGTCTTTTCATGACAAGGCTGCCACGCATTACAAAACATATGGTTTGACAGATATATCGATAGGTTATTGTTAAAAAATACGAAGACTTCTTCTTCTTATTCTTGCAGAAGATCCGTCGATCTGTTCTGCAACCAATTCCCTACTTACTCCTGCGATAGCGAATCCCCTCCTTCCATCTCTTTGGTGGCCTTCCCGGGGGGCGGTTTTCCTTCCAACGCGATAAGGACTATTCCATTTTTATCCATTCTCTTTATGTATTTGTACCAGTGTCTTCTTCTTTGTCTTCCCCATCTCACTACGCCCGGAACTCCGACATATCTGTCTCATATCCTGGTTTCTGACCCGCTCCCAAAGAGTTTTGCCTACTATGGCCCGTAGAGTCTTCATTTCGGATGCTCGAATCTTGCCTTTTGTTCTGTTAGTGCTTGCTGTGGCCTCGATGCCGGATGTGTCTATTACCTAGCCTCTATCCCCCCCCCCCCTCCACGCTTCAATTGGGTTATCTCTTTTTTTATCTTTCATTTAGCAAATTAAACAAGCAGGGGCTCAAGCTGTCGCCCTGTCTGATGCCTCCGGGGTGGGTATTTCTTTAGATGTTTCGCCTCCTGTCCGTATTCTTCTTGTATTGTTCCTGGTCAGCTGCTGTATTATCCTGATGATTTCCTGTGTGTTCTCCCAATACTCTAATTACGTCTTTCAGTCGCACTCTATCGAACACCTTCGTCAGATCTATGAAGCAGGTGTATGCAGATTTGACGAAATCAAGGGGATTTTCTTGAAGTTGCTGTGTGATGAATATAGTGTCTGTAGTGGATCTGTTCCGCCTGAATCCTCATTGCTCGTCCCAGATTTCTATTCGGTCTTCTAATCTGGTTTTTAGACCTGTAAGTAGCTTCATCGCTGTAGATAAGAGATTTCTCTGTAGTTTTCGGGGTACTTTTTTCTCCCTTTTTGAATATGGGGATAGTAACACTCTCGGCCATTCTCCTGGTATTGCGGAAATAAAACGTCAAAATGACAAGTAAGTGTGTGAAGAACATACCTTATCTACGCAACTGGCGACGCCGATTGAACAAATTCTACCCGGACGAAATGTCACTAGATTTGACATCACTATGCATTTGCTAAATGTGAAGTTGTGTTTGGTTGCGTTGATATGATTTAGCAGTATCGCTGTCAAAAGTCGCCTGTAAGTGAAAAATGGACTGAAAGTCGTGCGACATATCGTTTCTAAATGGCGGACAATAGTTCTGTCATTTCTCATTTAAAACGTCAGATATATATAGTTACCTTAGTTAATTTTAAACGATCAAATTGCATAGGCTACATATTTCTACATCCAAGAGACTACTATTATATTCGTATCACATCGTATCAATTCATTCCATCTTCTATAACAACACACACATTTCCTTCTAAGCTGCCGGAGGAATGTATCACATACATGCGTGTATGCATATTTATATACTTTATGACTTTTGAGAACGCTGAATTTGTCTGAATAAATATTCCATTAAATGAATATAGCTGGGAGATGTAGTCTTCTTTGGAGTAGAGTATAGCCATTTTCAAACGACGGACTAAATTATTACTCTGCCGTCGAGATATCTCGTGATATCTCGTGATCTCGAGATATCTTGTGCCGTGGAAAAATAGACGATATAATTTGCTTATGTTTTCTTTCTGGGTTCCGTCGTTGTAGAAATGGAACGGGACAATAAATATCTAATGAATAATGAATGAATTTATTTAAGTCGAAGTACCCAAGAAATTCTTCAATTAATTTTTATAATTGTTTCATTTTCGTCAGGGATTCTCATCTGGTTTGTGTATTATTCCATTCATTCCCTTGTCACATCCACTGACTATTATTTAAATCAATTGTTGGCAGTCAAACATGAACATGTGTAGTGTTTGATATTAATGGTAAAACTTTTGAAAAATGTGAACTGACACGACCACACACACGTATGTAGTACTTTTGGATTTGGACTAGAGCCAGAGATAATAAATTGTGTGCTGCTACACCTTTTAAGCTATATTTAAAAGGACATTCAAGTAGTGCTTATATTTACTGCAATTTTGGACTTGTTTTTGCCGTGATAACTTCATTGAATTACAATGAAATTTTGCAATATTGTAATCATTCTCATTCATTTCGTGCGAACCAGATTTTTGATCTAAGTCAGAATTTATATTACACATCAACACATTCTATGTTCCCAATAATATCTAAAAGTTCTTAGGATCTAACAATTTATCGTCTAGGAAAATGTTACTGTATTACCCTCTTCGTTGACAGCTCCAAAGCCGTGTAGACGTGTGTTGTACATACTTTGATCACGCAGCTAATGTTAAAATATGTACCTCTAAGTATAAATAGGAAGGCAATTTACGAACATATTTGTCGGGTGAATAGGTTGTTAACCTACGCTCAATAGACAAGAAAATAAAATAAGGAAGTGGGTAAACTTCGACTACATTCGAGTGTCAGATTGGACGATTCAAAGCTTCGCAATACAATTGGCATTGATTTCAAACAATTACTAGTTTTACATGAATGGAAAACATACTACAGGCGTACCAGTTGTCGTGTTTTCTTTTATTGAAATAGCGAAGTATTACCAGTTTGTTTTGAATTATAACAGAATTAAAAGTTAACTACACGTAGGTTGTCACTACTTGACGACAATACGTTGAGGTTTTTTTGATTGTCCTAAGAGGAACCACTTTTCGCGATCATCATACAAAGTGTGTAAATTAAGTAATGAGATTGATATTTTTAAATATTTTTATTTGAATATAATTACAACTGAACGTTGTCTCCCTCAAAATAACTCCCTTGAGAAGCCACACAGCGTTGGAGACGGTTCTTCCATTCCCCATAGCAGTGCTGGAACTCGGATATTGGAATCGCCTTTAGCTGGTGGGTTACAGCCGTTTGAATGTTTTCGAGTGTCTCAAAATGACGTCCCTTCAAATGAATTTTTAATCTTGCGAAGAGGAAAAAGTCACAGGGATTCAAGTCAGGTGGATAAGGAGGCTAAGGAGCCACAGAAATATTTTTACTGGCCAAAAACCGTTTATGGAAGAAGTGTGACAAGGCGCATTGTCGTGATGCAGGATCCAATCGCTCTTGATCTTTGATTTGCTTATTCTTGCTTTCTTGGGCTTTGGAGAGCCTGAAGTGTGCCATTCCATGCTCTGGCGTTTTGTTTCCGGGTCATACTC
>JARFOC010049972.1:0-20646 GCA_031763485.1 Osmoderma eremita | reverse complement strand
CCGTAGCTGCTACAAACTGCTATCGGTGGATAGCAGCTACAAAATAGCAGCTTCGCTCGTAGCAACCCATCACTAATGGCCTGTACTTGTTTATATATAACTCCATAAAATCTTGGAATGATATTGCGCATTTACTACTGAATCTAACTCTCATCAATGAATGGTGTTCGACCAATAAATTGTAATTGAGTATAAATGAATGTTTTCATATATATATATATATATATATATATACACTGGAAAAACTAATTACATTAATTCTTCTTACATGGTTGCGATGAAGGTTTAGAAAGGGTGGATAGAATTAAGGGCCTTGGTATCTGTTTTGACCGTCGTATGAACTTTTCTTACCACATAAATCAACTTTGTACTAATGCTGTTAAAACATTAGGTTTTGTTATGCGGTCTTGGAAATATTTTCTTTGGGTTTTGGAGAGCCTGAACTGTGCCATTCCATTCTCTGGCGTTTTTTTCCGGGTCATACTCGAACACCCTACTCTCATCACCAGTAATGACACGTTCCAAAAAATTTTCATTATTTTCAATCGATTCTAAAAAGTCAAGGCACCTTCTCTCCTGATGTCCTTTTGTTTCTGCGAAAGGTTTTTTGGAACCATTCTCGATCAGATCTTTCTCATTCCCAATGCATTGATCAAAACTTGATGAACGGTGGTGTGAGACAAACTCAACTGTCCCCGATCATTCTGACCGTCAACCGACGATCTGAACGCGCAAGATCGCGGACTTTGTCGACATTGTCATCGGTTCTTGCAGTTGAAGGCCTTCCGCTGCATGGCTCATCTCCCTTCGACCCTCTTCCTTCTGAAAATGTCTTAAACCACCATTGACAAAAGACTGTCTCCGTAGGCCTGCTGAAGTTTTGCAAAAGTTTCTGTTGCACTTTGCCCAACTCTGAAGCGAAACCTGATACCACACCGTTGCTCGAGATTAATGTCTTTCATTTGTAGAACGCACTACGAAAACCGGGTGCACGGAAAAAAACAACAACTGACAACCAAATGACTTGATTGAGTTCAAACTTGCACTGAACGCGTATTACAATGTCTACTTGTCACCCCTCCATGTCCCGTGCTCCTGTGTTGCCATATCAAACGCAACGTTGTCAGTCTCATTACTTAATTTACACACCTCGTATACTATATAGTTTGACATTTACAAGTTTTTTTTTATGTTCATTTCACATATTGATTGCCCAGTATGCATATGTAATCATTTTAATCTATATATGCCTAAATTAAGAAGTACATTAACCGCTTCAATTTTAGAGAAATCAGTATTAGGTACAAGTAAGTTGGTGACTTATGTATGTCACTACATACTACATAAGTCAAAAATATATAGTCTCAAAGTAATTATTATGTATAATTTTGAAAAAAGTTTAAACACATATGTAATATATGTATATCGTATTTTCGGATTTAAAAATATATGTTATCTATATCACGAGGTATTATAACTTATATTATCTGTGTTTATCAACTAGGTGCGATAATGCCCTAATTCTTTAATAACTTATTTATGTATTGCTACATGCTTAATATCAGTACGATTCCTTCATGCTATGCTGAAAAGATAATTCGATCTCCACAAAAATGTTTCAAAACTAAATAAAAGTCTTTTTAATTATAATATAGGCAATATACATATGAATATATTGTGCATATGCATATATATGTACTGTATATACTGAAATATACATAGTATGTGCATATATTACATACAGAGACGAAGAAGGCTAAATCATGTCACAATCTTCTTCCATTTCATCCACATTTTCTTCGTTCGCATTACTGTTTGCATATAAAGCTATGACGTATTTAATCTTTGGTCATCTCAGAACTTATTTCATATAAATATTTTCGTTTTAATTTACAATAACTTCATAGAGTTATCGCAGCCACTTCTGATATTGCAGGTGTCCCGTCCAAGCACTAGATCTTTGATTACACATGTGATAGGTAATATACGGGCTAGGTAAAAAATACGGCTATTTACTATAACTTTAGAAATATTATGTTATCAAAAAAAAATTAAAGAAAATTTCTTGGTAAATTATACCCTATTTTCTGCTGTATTCTCAAGGTATTCAATATCTTGTCTGACTTTTTACGCACCTGTATACAGATACGGGTAATTCAATTCAATTACAACGCCGGTTTCAATGTGTTATTACTGGAACACTGCCAAGTCGGACCGATAGAGAAGCGAGAGTCTCCGCGAGAGAGAGTGTAGATATACTACAATGGCAATGAGGGCGGTTTCTTATACATGCATTTCGCTCCTATTAACAGATTTTCCAACTCAGTATATATGGTCTTGTGATTTTTTTAGTGTAGAATTTTAAAATGAAACAATACCGAATGTTTGATTTGAAATAACAAAATAACTATACGTTTACTTAGATACTTAGGACACCCGAAAATTCTTTTATGCTGGGCCACGTTGAATTATTCAAAGGTTTCTAAGAAAAACAAATGAAAGATATGAAAAACGAAGTTGAAGCTTTCGGCTTTGGGCGGGACAGCCTGTTCATATTTCTGTAGAACACCCGTTTGTAGGTATAACGATTTTTACGTAAAAATATCTAGATCCTCGTTGTGGCACATATGGATGACGCATTAGTGTGGCAAAGCTCGATATATCCGTTATCATATAAGATATCAAAAAAAGTCATTTACGAAAATTGTAGGCAGTCTTAAACTTAATATTTTAAAATTATTTTCATACATATAGAGTGTTTCATATCACTAAGCTGAATCAACGTGGAAACGTGGAAAAATGAAAGTAAGACAGTCTTAAGTACTAAGGTACTAGGTGATTATGTAATTGGACCACATTTTTTGGAAAATGTTCCGCTAAACGTTCCTCAAAGGATGGTATCCGCATGATGGAGCTTCGTTACTTCATACTAGGTTAATACACTATTATCTAAATACCAATTTCCTTGAAAGATGGATAAGGAGAAGGGAAGCAATTGAGTGACTAGCTGGATCACTGGAGTTCACTAAAATCGACTTCTTCATGCGGTCGTATGTAAAAAAACCTTGTATATCAAACACCGCCAACTACACAAGGTGATATGAAAAACATAATAGCAGAAGCATTCTCGAGTTAATTAATTAAGAAATGTGAGACAATCCCTTGAAGAACGGCTGCAATGTTGTATTGGTGGATATTTTGAACATTTATTATACAACTACATTGTAAACAGTTGGGTTAATTAATTAAATGTTAATTATTAGTGTAAGTTATAAATGTTTGTATTTTGTAGTTGTCTTAAACATTAACTGTCATTTTTCCATGGCTAACTTGTTATATTAAAATAATTTCAAAAAAATCTCGCTATTTAAAGAGACTTCAAAATATCTAGGAAATTAATGATTTTAGGTATAGAGGGTGCTTAATATAATTGGAAGTACCTAAACTAGTCTTTCTTTTTATGATATAAAATATAGGGCGATCCATTTAAAATAACTGAAAAATGTATGTATTTGAGTTTTGACTCGCCTTGTAATCAGTTTTGACAATTCTGAAAAAATGTCACTGCTATAAAACTGGGCAAATATAAAAAATCTATAGTTGTAAAAAAATTTCGACTGTGTCGTTTACAGTATATAAGACCTTGAACTCACAGTGATTTTCATATAAAATAGATCATAACTTCTGAAACACGCTGTATAATTCAATGAAATTGTATGTAAGTGAGGTTTGAGCTTAATCTAAATCTGATATAATATACAGAGTGTTCTATTTAAGAATACGTATGATTGATTCATCCTGATGATATGAAACACCCTGCATATATGTAAATAATTTTAATACGTTAAGTTTAAGACTGCCTAAAATTTTCGTAAATAGCTTTTTTTGATAACGGATATATTGAGCTTTGCCATACCAATGGGTCATACTGTAAAGAAACAGCGAGTAGTAGAATTCAATGCGATCATCTTTTTGATATTTACATATTTTATTAATTTCCAGTTCTACCAAACATAATTTTCATGTAAGCATTTTAAATCACCAATTCAGTTTTGTATTTAGTATACATAATAGAAATATTAGCCTGCTTCTTATGTTCTTTAACGTAAGTTAACAGAAAATTCAGCATATGTAATTGTCAAGTGGAGGGATATCTTTTTGGAACAAATTAGAAAAAATTGGAAGCGATACAAGGCTAAAGGAAGAGCACCAAGAGGTGATTTAGTCTTTTTGGCCTATATAGATAATGAATACATGTGTATATTTCTTTATATTTGAGCCAATAAATTGATATTATTATTATTATTATTATTATTATGAAACTATTAAATCAAGTCAAGTGTGAGTAATTATCAAAAATAGTCCATGAAAACATTCAATGAAAAAGTTATATACGTTTAAGTTATGTATATAAAGTTATATAATATTTTTCATAATCCATGCATTTTCTTATCAGAAAGTGCATGGATTATAACTAAAATACGATTACGTTATCTTCTATATTCTTTTCCGATAAAGCAATATTTATATGAGGGAATTTATTTGTTTTAGTCTTTCCTAACCAAAGGTTAATTTTTTTGGGAAAATGAACTGAAGCATCAATGTCAATGTCAATATAGTCCTAAATATAGAAATAGAATTGAGATTAAACGAAAGGCAGGTCAAGAAATTGCAATTGTATTGGGCATTGCACCTAATATCCATCCAGTGAAATGAATTTATGAAATTCCTGACAATGTCTTTTTTAAAGAAAACGTACCAATATGCAAATATAATACAAAATACTCTAGAACACGCTGTTTTCATACAATTGCCACATTATATCAGCCATCTCCAAGATAAACCCAAATTAACGTAATAAAAATATTTTTTAACAATCCGTGAAAAATTGCAAGGACTGTAGGCGTTTTTAGGCGAAGACCTGTTAATTTGAATAAAATGATATATTTCCAGTTTTACACCTCCTTTCTAGATAACACCATTTAAATTTCTTAATAAAACATGATAACGATAAGATAAAACCTGCACATAAATATTTTTTGAATTAACATGACATGTTAAATCCAATCGTTTCGAAAAATTTTAGCTTGATAATTTCATTGGTATAAAAAGCTTTGTTCCTATACAGCGTGCCATATGTCCTTGTACGCAGCAGAAGTCCATTGCTCTGACGTTACTAATCATCTTGTTCTTCTCTAGTAAATAAAAATGATTTTCTGTTTTTTGGGCCACTTCGAAGGACTTTCTTTATATAATTAATAATGCTCGGTCGTAGCGGTTCAATGTTGCCGAGTTTGTTTTTTTTTTTCAGAAACCTTACAATAAAAATTCACATACCATAAAAAAATGTTAACGTCAATGATAATAACGTCCCTTCTACGAAAAGAGATTCAAGGTTGCCTAAATGACCAGATAAAAAATTCATTTCTTCGAGATATTGGGTTTGGTCGCTGCAAATAAGCTTATTTTCAGTGGACCAATATTTTTTTCTTGAATCGTTAAAATCGTCGGGGAATTCTCATTTTCAATGCAATTTATTCGTCTTCAAAATACGAAAGTTTTCCATCACTGTTTGATATAAATTTTTGTTGATTTAACGTAATTTATTACAAGTGTGAAATCTCATCTTCACACGTATCCTGTCTTGTAACCAAAATAACTTCTATTATACATAGGAGTAAGAATACATATCAAAATTATGATTGTTTGGAAGCCCAACAATTGATCTCCTGTCTCATTGTTAAAAGACGCATATACTTAAATCTTAATGAATATTTCATTGGTACGTAATATAATATATGCTAATTTGCTATTGGAATACATGCATTTCTATAGGGGCCGAAGGTCTTTCCTGTTGAATTTTTGCAATACATTTGATATGTAACAATCAAAATCTTCATACAATTCGTTTTTGTTCTTATGGCATTTTGACACTAAAAATATTGTTGCCTGTTTTTTTTTTATTTCTAGAAATCTAATGAAAGCATCTTATTATAGCTTTGTCGTTTATTATTACATTTTACACAGTTTGCATATAAAAGCAGTGGTGGGCAAAAATGTATAATCACGTGAATATCTGCAAAGTTAATAAATATATTGAAATAAAATTTTACACCTTTAAATTAGCGACAAGGGGACATCATTGGAATATCATCATTTTGAAATATACAGGCTAAATTGTGACACAATGAAGTGTTATCTTTTAAATGTCATATCCGGAATATTTTTAAAGTTTGAGATTGTCCTCAACGATACGATTATAGCAAACTATAAAACTTGGAGTCTAAATTATTATTAAATTATTATATTTTCACACAAATGCAAATCAGGTCTCAAAATGTGTACCTCTGCGTATTTGTTTCTTTTTTTATTTTCTTCTAACTACTGGCAATAAGCCAATCTATTTCTAAATTATCTAGTGATTTGGAGTATCCTGTATATTTTAAATTGACTTGCAATGATGGGTCCTAATTTTCATGTGTAAAACTTTATTTCAATATTTTCATTGACTTCGCACATACGCACATGGTTCCACAGATTAGCTCAACTCTGTACAATCAAGAACATTGTCCTTTTTGCACTACACAGCTGGCGAATAAGATAATTTATTGTTGTCTACATAGATAATATTAATATCGCCTTATATTATAAGTTGTCTTATGTAATCTTTCACTTCCATCTACTAATGTCTCAAGTATCGATTAGTGGTTATATCTTGAATTTAAGTACCTTAGGTCTATTGTTTTATTCCCGATATTCTTGAATTTATCACTAATTATGTCCGCTCTATTATTGAAGTGTCCATAGTTTTACTCCCTTTGCTAAGTTTGAAGTAACAACTTATCAACTGACCACTTATACCTCGCAAAAAAGGTACCTGTGCAATGTACCTGTGTCTCACCAAACTCCATTTGGCAACGACGTACTTCAAATTATTTTGTTAAGGATTAAAAAATGTATACATTCATAATTTCGTAAGCTTATAGTTTTGCCACTGTTGAAATTGCAAGTTATACTCTTCCAACTAATGGAATACTCTACCCCGTTCCATTCTAAAAATTTTGTTCTGTTTATCAGTACACACATTTTATTTGTTTGTAAATAAGTTCTTTTGAGAATATAATTATTTTTATTAATAAAATGCTATGCTCAAATATTGTACAGTGTGAACGTAAACTAAGAAGATCGTAGGCAGTTGTTTTGTATAGATATTACTTGCTTCCTCACTACAGATGATGTTTTTTTTTTTATAATACTCGGTGGAAGCATAATCTACCTACTGCTACATATGGCTAACTTGATCGTAAAAGGATCAAAATAATTACTGCTGTGTTTACCGGTCACTGAAGACTCAGAAAACACCTACACGGAATCGGCTAATCGGAAGAAACTGAATGCCGGCTGTGTATGGAGGACGAAGAAACAGTAGAGCACATTATGTGCCACTGTCCTGCGGCCACCCGCATCAGGTTCTCCATCTTTGGAAAGGATATTACTTCCCTAGCTGACCTGAAAAATTCCTCATTGAACAAGATACTGAGCTGCCTCAAGGGCCTGGATTTGTTTGATGAACTCTAGGATGGCATCCCCTCTACAATCAGATCTAGTGGCCAAGGTAGGAGGCGCGATAGACAAACCAGGCGGATGATATCCCTACACCAAGTAAGAATATATAGCAATTTATAATCATTTCTTTGCCTTCAAAATTTTAAAGAAGACATTGCAAAACACCATATCTTTCTTCGTTAGTTAAGATTTGTTTTTCGTGTCTCTTGTTTTCTATTATTTTTGGTGATTAATAATAAAAAGTGATGTGACAGCGGACAATACCCATAGGTTACTATCTTAGAAAAAGTATCCCACACAGCACATAATAGTGCATTCAACTCATCACAGCAAACAGCAGTTTCTTAAATTTAGATTTCAACTGAGAGTTGGAATATAATTTCAGGCTTGTTAGCAAGGTATAATATTTCTTATAGATCGCGTATGAAGATGACTTCTCAGATAGAGCCAACGTGTGGGGCGTAGTAAGATTGTGAACCTCTGTCCGATATTGAATTTTCTGGTATAAATAGGATGCACATTTGTTGACAAGTATTTTGTGATAGAGATATAGCGTCCCATATTAAGCCAGTTCGTTTAAGTTAATTTATGCGAGACACGCCTGACCTTTCCGGTGCCATAAATATAACAGAGACAAGCATTTCGAGTGGGACTCTTCCAGGAATTGTGCGTTTTGGAGTGTGTGAGCTCATGTAAAAATTTTATGGATGCGTAGAGGGAAAAGGAGGAAGAGAGCAGCATGTTTTTCAAAATAGTGTTTACGTGCATAAATGGAAATCCACGTATTCCCGAAACACATGTTCCGAATTAATCAATCTATTGTGCGGGAGGCATGATTCGATGCAGCATGTTTATTATAGGAGCCCTAACAACTATATGTTGGAACAAGCAGTTATATTTCGGATAATAAGCCGGTTTACCAAAGACCGAAGGCCGAAGACTTTTTTTTTAATTTCGAGAGATCATACAACCTGGTTGATGCTATTTTGGAAAAAATTAAGGCATAATTACTTTTTCGTTTTTTTATTGCTATTATTTAGTAGTTTGGTGTCAAAATATGCTAGCAACTAAATGTTGGAACAAGTATTACTGCACTTTATATTATTTATCCGTGTAAGCTCTAAGCAACCAAGTAGGCTTTGAAATAAAAACAAGTCATGTTTTGTTAGTTTTGTTTGTTGACAAATTATCAGTAGCTGGTGTTCTTGTAACAATTTCAGTATAAGTTTAATAATTTCAATTACAAACATGGCACATGGCAAGGTTACAAATGAAAAAGTACGCCAAATAATTATTAAGCAATATCATAAAGGCAAGACAATGAGTGATATTGCGAATGAATTCACTATTGCCAGGACAACAATTTTCAATATAATAAAAAAGTATCGCGAAACTGGATATACAAACGTTAGTGGTAAAAATTCAGAGAGACCCAAGGTAGGTTCTCAAAGAAATTTAAGACATTTGAAGAAAATATGCAAGTCAGGAAGAAGAAATACGTTACGAGAGATTACCGCACGATGGAATAGAGAAACGGGGCTGAAGATTTCTTCAGAATGCCGTCTAAAATACATCCACAAGTGGTGGTCTGCACTATTGCAGTGGTATGGTTGATATTTCTTTACTATGCAATATTTTATTGATCTATATATGTGTTTTTTGTTTTTCTATTAATACGCCAAAGAAAAATCGTTACTCACTGCAATCAAAAGAAAAATGGCAGGTACAGCTGAAAAATCGCTGTACCTGCGATTTTTCTCGTGGACTAAATGACTGGAGTAAAATCATTTTTAGTGAATAATCAAAATTTGATGTTTATGTAGGAGACTACCGTAAACATGTAATCCGGGATAAGAAGGGAGCATTTCATAAGGACTGCCTTAAAAAAAAGTAAAACTTCCAAATGGCTTTAAGGTTTGGGGGTATATGTCGGCAAAATGATTGGGAAGTATAAAGTTCTTAGAAGGCTCTGTAAATGCTCTAAAATATCAAAAAATTCTTCAGACCTTGTTATTGCCAAGCATTAAGAAATTATATCAAAACGGAAACTCTGTATTTCAGCGAGACGGTATCATGCCATACTGCAAAGTCTACTAAAAAATGGTTTGAGGATCGTAATATCAACGTTTTGTCACATCCAAGTAGCAGCGCAAATCTTAATCCCATAGAAACTCTGTGGCATAAAATGAAACAACATTCAAGAAAAAATCCTCAGTGAAATGTTTCTCAATTGCGTGCCAAACTGCAAGAAATTTGGGATAGTTTTACACCTGAGCTTTGCAAAGGTCTGGTTAATTCTATCCCGCTAGGATGCAGGCAGTTGTTAAGGTTAAAGGTGACGTTACGACTTACTAACATGTTCTCAAATTACGGTAAATATCGCTTAATCCAACATTTAGTTATCATTATAATTATACAAAGTTAATATAAAAAAATGTATGATGGAAATCAAAGACTTTTATTCTCCATTACATCACAAAACTTTTAAATTGGTTGAAATATTTAATCGAATATGCATATGTACATATGCACATATTACTTTTAATTTAATTGCGTGTTCCAACATATAGTTGTGAAGCCTCGTATTGCCCCACAGTCATTGCAATCTTTACCTATCAGAAATATGATATTTATTTTTGGAACATTTTGCGTTATCATATCGTTTAGGAAACAATTCAACATAAATTTTTTGTATAAAAGTCATTGTAATTTTTTATGGCAAAAGCACAATTGTTCTGCATAATCTGATACCACATTGAGGTAGTAATAAAATTATACTACGTTATAAAATACCCATTCGAAAATTTGGATTTTGGTTACTAAAGAAATTAAAAACTAAAAAAATTTGTAATTACTTTAACTGTACTTACTTTCGAATGTAGCATTTTACATTGAATTTGATTTACACAGATCGTTCCACTTTTTTTATTTAAATTTTTAAATTTTCTTGCTCTTAAACTTCCACAATCTTATTTCCAGAATGTTTAGAATTTTACTCAATAATTTTAAATCCTAGTAGATATTACTATAAATGGTATAAAATAATAATAGGGTACGGTGCCTTAAACTAGTAAAAATAAAAATAAAAATTCCCTTACCCCCTTGATGAGTGAAGAACTCCAGATACGTATTTCGGAAACTAAGTTGCCATCCTCAGCAGAATCTACAAAGAAAGATAATGTTAGTCGTAGCACTCTGGGGGATATATGTACACACAGTGTTCTGTGTGCTGCATATCTCCCAGAGTGCTACGACTAACATTATCTTCCTTTGTAGATTTTACTGAGGATGGCAACTTAGTTGCCGAAATACGTATCTGGAGTTCTTCACTCATCAAGGTGGTAACGGAAGTTTTATTTTTATTACTATAAATGTTCATGACCTATACAAAAGTATAATAAATATAAATTAAAGTTTATAAGATTTCAACATTCACACCAACAACAGATGAGGTGCTTTTGATGGTGTTACACAACAAGATCATTATCTTTTTTCTGGAGCGCCATTGCTTGCTACTGGTAATTTAAAAACACGTAAATGACTAATACCCCTTATTTTGAAGAAACATATATCTGTTCATACATTATTCACTTTAAAAACTTGTTTTTTACAAGGAAATGATTCCGGTTGCAGATAAGCAAAGTGGTATATCGGATCCAGTATTTAAGTTAAATCTAATTTAATTATAACAAACCTGTAGGTGTCAGGTGTTAAAATTTTTGAACACAAGCAACAATTTTGACGTTAAGCTTTAACGATTTTGATGAACACGTAGAGTAGTGTACATCAAAATCGTTGATTCCTAATAAATATAATTATTTCTTTGTATCAGTTCAAATAAAAATGAGAACGCAAAGTTCTAGTAGGTATATTTACATTATATAGGGTGTGTAATAATATGAGACTGTTAGCGCAGCATTCTATTTGGCAACACTGTTGACTTCTCCTTTGGCGGAAGGCAGGCCAACACCGGGTGCGTGTTCGGCCCGAGTTTAACCTCTCTAGAGTAACTTGCACGCCCATGGCAGTTTCGGAAATTCCATGACAACAATTTCAAGCAACGGTGGGATGTTGTCTCAGACTTGGCCATACTGAGACGAAAACTTTTTCAAAATTACAACAGGCCCATGAAGATAGTGTTTTGGTAAGGGCCCAGATTTACAGGTTATTTAAGGTATTCTCATTTGCTTTTTGGCAACCAGGAGATCCTCCACAAGAAATATGTGCAAAATGTAAATCAGCATTCCTACCGAAATGTTCTTGAAAGATGCTAAACCCACCCACTCTTGATATTTATATTAGCGGAGGCAAGAATGGGAGCATACAGGCTAATGTGCAATACCAGTTGAAAACCTGGAGATAACCGAGGACATACCAAAACGACAAGGGCTGTTGAAAATACCCTGCTAGGGATGAGGTGCGACACGATAAACCCTTGGAAGTCATGACAGACTGGGAGGTATAGAGGGAAAGGCTGAAACGAACATCACCGCAGTCCTAGAATCTGGCATACAGATCGATCAAAACCGAGCAAAGGTTCGGGGGCAGGGGTATGTGGCGGAAGCTCTTAGCGAAAACTACGCATACTCCTCGGAAACACTCCTGCGTGTTTCAAACTGAAATATGTGCAATACAAATATGTGCTAGGGAGTGTCTGGAGCCGGAGCCACAAAACAAACTGCTCTACATTTTCACGGAATGTCAAACGACCTTTGACGGCATTGACATCTTATCTGATATCTTCCAAGCTGGTGTGGGACTATCTGCAAGACCTTCAAAAGCTGGCGAAACACAATACAGTTAAGCTGATGTGGGTGTGGGAGCATAGGCGGGTTGCAAGCAATGACCTTTTCTTATAGATATTTTTGTCACGATTTATTGATTTGAATTTGCATTTATAACCTTATTAATACCTTTTTAAATTTTCATATATGTGCATATATTTATAGTATTGTTTAAGATCGTACAATAACAAACAAACAATAGCAATCAAACAATAACACAGTCAACACCTTAATTGCTGACTTAAATGACAATTTATTTATTTAAATATGGCAATTACATACATAAATAATTATGCAATATTACAAAATAACAAGATTATTTATAAAAAATAACAATCTAACATAGCAATCCCTTTGAAACTATCAACAGTAGTTGGCCACCGAGGATCCCATATTCTTTCAAATTGCGGATGAATTTAAAAATACCGCGTCTGTAAATGTCCATTACAGAACTTGTTAGATTACAATCGCTATTTTGTTCATATTTACAAGATGAACTTTCAAGAGACTATAAAATTATATTCTCAGATTTTTGCATCATATCCAACAAGTGTTAAAGCAACTAACACATTTTAACAAACAGCAAGAAACTGTTGCAACCTAAAGGATAAAGTCTGTGGGTGGGGAGGGGGCCGTAGGCCGCACGCACTTAGGCCACCCAATGGGCTCTTTGTGCTACCTCCTCCGTGGGTACTGTGTGTGTGAAATAAGTGTATGACTTGTTACTGCGTCTCCTCGCCGTGAGAGGGCAGCAGGCCGATGTTTGCCCCAGCACTGAAGGATACCGGGAGAGGTACCGATTCACCGGCATTAATCGACTTTTTTAAAAATCGATTGCGGCATGGAGATTCGAACCATCAACATCCAGGACGGATGCCTAGCGCTCTTACCACTGCGCTATCCCGGCATTCTCTTGCAACCTAAAAAAAAACATTCTGTCTATGTTCTGCCCTTTTCATTATTGTATTTATATACCGAGCGCACGTGCTCGTGCTGCGCGTAGGTAGCCTAATGTTTCGGGCAAGCAATGTATTTCTCCGATGTATCTATGTATCAGCCAAAAATCAAGCACGCTGAACTGCACAAACTGAAACATCTAGCCGTTTCTTTTGCTCTTTACTGAGTCTGTCAGCAGCGGGCAAGAATACACCCTGTATGTATATGTGCATTGCGCTTCTGCTTACCCAAGTCGTTTAATTTTGTTTGCCATATTCCCATTTTTACTCCTTTTTTGGCGGGAATACCATTATTTAAATATAAATACTGTGATGTACATAACTACAAACAAATATGATATTGCGCAAGCATATCTGTAGTATATCTTATTACAAATGATTGCGGGTGGAATGATGTATATTGGCGGAAAAAGAATTGAAATGTTTGTGTTTAGTAACGTGTTTAATAATTATTGGTTGCGTGAGAAATAAAATACAAACGCGATAACGTATGTCTAACATCAAATAATCATCTATAATGTAATTAGTAAACAAAGATTGAGGAATTTGGTAACAAAAGTGTCCCCTAAAAAGTATATTTATTCAAAAAAACCTAATGAATTAAATATTGAAATAAATAATGAATAAACCGGAATTAGTGATTACTTTATCGCGCAAGTTAATCGCGGCTATGGCAGTACGAGTTGGGTCACCTCTCATGTTGATGTAAAGAACAATAAAAGAGAATTTAAAATAAAAGGAATTTAGGACGATACGATTTGAACTACTTGGATGGACGACTTAAGCGTTTCTTCCCAACTCTAAAAATGGGCTTCGAAGATGTGAAAATAACACCTAACACGTTCAACATGGTACTTATAACAACAAACAACACTGTCTCGTCGTGATCGCATGTAGACGAACGGTTTGTTCTGTCCTGGACGGACGAAAAGGAAGAGTTCCGAGTCTTGTCCTAGTCGGACGAAGATGAGATGAGGTCTTGTCGGGGTCGGACAGCGACGAACATTGTGTGTCCTGCGCGGGCGGAAAGGAACTCAGGTAATGTCGTCGTTGGTTGAGAACTAACCGCTGTCGTGTCCTGATCCGACGAAAACTATGGTACCACGAATGAACCAAAACGAGTTACCGAAACGCACTGCAGAAACGAACTTGAGAACGAACTGGTCTTGCTTTGTGAATTTTCTCCTGAAAAAGAGTTGCAAAATTACCTGGATTGGTGTAGGGTTCGACCAATCACAGGCCGACAAATATTCATTTAAAAATATTATAGGAAAACAAAGCTTTACTGTGTTTGAATCACTGGTTAATTCTATATTCATTCGTTCAGAAAAATTGCAATGTAACACGGATAAAATGACAGCACTATATTTAATAAGAGAGAGATTAAATATAATTAAGAATTCGAATAATGTTTGCAGCAAACGGAGGGAGTTCTTATTTGTCCACCTGATCAATTGCTAGGGGCAGCTTAAGTGATGACGTACTCGTATTGTCCGTATTTCGGTTGTAAATCGGTTTATTGCTTATTTCATGGAAAAATGTATAAAGGCATAGCAAATGCGGACTAAAATCTAAAGGAAAATAATTCTTAAACTTATACTAAATATATAGTTACCAAAAATCATATAATAATATTGTTTTCGGTTAGACGGTGAGTGTAACAATCTCTTTCCATTCAAAATTGCATTATTATTTGAATCAATAATTGTTTTTAATAATAATCTCAATAGATCTTGCGGTAACATTTACTTTTGTTGATATTACCTTGTAAAATCAGAAACCTCTTTCTAAGGCACCACTGCAGCTTTCCAAAGTTAACAAAACACTCCATTTGCGTAACGGGGAACCTCCGTTGGTGAGAATTCTAAGAATTCAGGGTAAATATTTATTTCAACAAAATCTTTGTTATTTAACACTTATTGTTTATTGTTACATTTGTGATTTCTGGGAAAGGCGACTACAATGACGAAATGTATCTTAACAGAACGTAAACCAACAAACTATTTACATGTTTGAATACCTATAAAAAAGCTGCAGTACTCTCTGGAGAAGAACTTAGGCAAATGTACGATAAATAAAATCAATTATTACGCAATAGTGTTACATACACTACTTTGAAACTAAAACGTGTTTGTTTAATTAATCCACGATACATCGACGGTAGTCGCAAATACTTAGCATTTCTCTGTATTGATAGCTACAGTTTCACGATGCCTGCTGGTTTTTCAGAAGTACTGGAAACCTGATCAACATTTGTCTTGATTTGAAATAACTATAGAAACTTTTATGTGGGATAAACACACTGTTCGGATTACTCCTCCCGCACAAATTATTAATTAATTCGACGACACGTGTTTCGGGAATACGTGGATTCCCATTATCAAGTCTAATAACCGATTACGGTTCAGGTTCGAGAATACGTGGAATCCCCGAAACACGTATCGTCCCGAATTAATGAATACTTTGTGCGGGAGGAGTAATCCGAACAGTGTGTTTATTGTGCTGCCCCACAGTCCTTGCAATCTTTACTTTTATCTGGGAATTGAAAACCGAACAGAAAGTCTCCCGTACTATCTAGTTTGTATAGGTACATGAAATTGATGTACAATTGTACATACATATTTACGTATGTATGTATTGATGGATATGTATGTAATTATATTGTTCAAGCCGTAAAGTTGTATAACGACACAAACAATTTCAACTAAAAGTGGATAACAATCTACGCTCATAATCGACAGAAGTTGTTGTCTTAGAAAAAACTAGTTACCATAGTTGGCACGTCATTCAGTTACATTACATTACATATCCAATGGACTCGGTAAAGAGTGTATTTTAATAATAGTACGTGACTTAATATACCGCGTTTTGGCGAATTTAGCACTGTACCTACCATTCCTCATCGTGTCAATAATTCCTAAATTCGATAAAAATTTGTTATTATATATTTTTACTTAATTGTTTCATTATATATTTTCAAACAGTTTCTTTCAGAAGTTGTTGAAAGGTACCATCATATCAACTGCAAGTAACATTGTAGTAATGATCGCAAATCGATATACAGCAGATGTTCGATAACTTAAACCTCAAGTATGATCGTTGAAACTGCTATCGTGGGGTGTTTTGACATCCCACTCTTTAAAATTTATTTATTTTCTTAATTACAGTTTTTTGAACCCTCTGTGTAATAAAGTAGTCTCTTGTCATGCGATTTGTTTAAGAAAAAACAAAACTTTATTCAAAACGAAACAGAAAATTTTACATTTATAGAAAAATGTAAAAATATTCTCTCGTACAATTTTTTTTTACAAAGGTATCTGCGTTGTATTTTTAAGATGTCGTCACTTTTTGAAACCATGGACTTATTCCATGCAAAAGAAAAATGGCATTAACATTTTATACAAAAATTCTGACAATGACGTTGTGAGACGTACATTTTATATGACAAAAATCATGCTATTTTCATATTCTCAGATTTTTACAAAATTTTCACTATTTACCTTTCTAAACATTTTACGAGAATGGCCCCTGCAGACATGCTGACGACAATTATGGCACGTGGTTTTTATTTTCTTGTCTTTGCTTCGTCCGCAGATGTGACACCTCTGGTAGGTTTTTAACCAGTTATCTCCTGTAACATTTCGATTTGTACGATTGGAGAAACTAATTTTAGTACGTTAGTATGTGTTGGAACCGAAAGTTTGTTTGGATTGGGTTCGGTTGTCTTTCCTATCTAATAAATGAATTTATTAGATAATGCGTTTTTGAATCATATAAGCACATAATCTATATATAGGCGAAAAGAGCACTCGCCTCGAAATCCAACAAGCATTTCATCTACAACTGCATATTCGCTGCAATTGAATTTATTCGTGCAGTTTGTATTGAAAATTTCATACATTTTTGAAATTCTAGCAAGCTTATCATCATTGTCAATCTTGTTCCTTCTAGTTGTTTGATCGTCAAATCTTAGCGTTGCCAAAAGAAACAAGAACCGTTGTTCAGACATAACACCTCCAAAAATATCTCTTCCCGTACCATCCGTTGCAAAAAGACTAGCATCTTCGTGATTTGATTTGAACACTCCTGCCAAAATTAGAAGTCCCAGAAATGCTTTCAATTCAATCATATCTACATGCCCCAAATAACTACCCGTTAGTCCATAAGAAAAACTCGTTTCCGTAATATTTGCATTTGTACGTTCCAATATTTCATTTAGGATTTCTTCCGTAAAGAAAAGAGACCATGCTTCAGAAGATCTTCCAGGAGGAGTATTTACTGCTGGACCCTTTGCTCCTGGTCGAAGAATGGATCTGGTACGCGAAACAGCAGGAGAATTTTTAGACCACTTATACTGATTTCGTCCATAAAAGTAACTTGTACTTGTACTGATATCACCCAAATCTTCTTCACTTTCGTCTTCAGATTCGACTTCAAACTCGGAAGATGTGTCGTGATCACTAGGTTCGCTTTCTGCATCACGCAAATCATCATCACGTTCATCAGAGCATTCACTTCCACTGATTTCATCATAAAAGTTTGCCGCAACTGTTCATCAGTCAGATATTTTGTCATATTGCTACTGTTGTTATGTATTATGGAAGAAAAATAACGAACAAAGTTGACACTATGTTTCTTACGAACTGAATAAGAAATCTATTTGAGTCGTATATATATTGTACAAAAATCAGGGGAAATACAATTTTATTCAATGCTACTTTAAAAATTTCCCGAAGTCGAATGTAAATGAGTGAATCCCCTACACATGTACGACAAATATAAAACAAAGAGCTGTGATTCCGCCAAAAGGGGACATGGGCTATTATCACTATAAAATTTAAACAATGAGTCAGAAAAAGTTGCGCAATTTTTTAAAAAGTCTAACGTGCCTGCTGCTATCGTGGGGTGCACCCCAAACGCTTTTCTTTTTGCTAAAACTGTAAAACATGGTAAATAAGAGATTATAGCATATTATACATTTCATTCGCATAGGAGAATACCTGGAACCCTAGAAAGGTGACGAAAACTGTTTCAAAGAAACATAGGAAAAAGTGACTTCTGGGGTACCGAAACACCCCACGATAGCGGTTGAGGGTTAAACACCCGATAATGGGAACACCGAGCTAATGTAAGCACAAAATACGTAGTATAGGATCAATTGGTGAGGGTTAGTCGACGATTTATCAAGAATATCCCCCTCTATCAATAAAAAAAAGTGTTAGGGTTCTACTAGGTTCTATGATTTGGTGGTGAGAGAACACAAAAGAGGAATTTGGTTGTTTTTAGATAGTTTATTATCAAACTAAATAGTCATACAGACAAACGTATAAATATAAAAATAAATGTGTATATTTCACACTTAATCGCAACTCATATGTGCACATTTGATGTATACGTCCGTATAGCACCTTACACGCGCTGTGGGGCTGTTGGATCTGATATCCGAAGTTGGTTGGGCGCAACCGTCTTTTGGGTGTATTCGAAAACACGGCCACCGGATACCTTTCCAACTTCTCTTCGCATCCAGCCTCTTATATATGCACTCGTTTTTGGCACCGCGGTTGGTGCACTGGTGCGGTAGCAGATAGACAGCAAGCGGGGGCGCGGCTGGGCAGGCGGTTGTAGCGCGTCAGCTGTCCTGGATACGAACGGGGCTCTAGTCGACGGCCGTTGCTGTCTGTCCTTTTCGAAGCGCAAAAAGCAATCCTTAACAAAAAGAAAGAGCTAAATTTAAATATGGTACAACCGTAGAAAGCTGACGATAGCGGCTTTTGAAACTAACTGTTACCGGAAAAAAAACTTATGCTGTATTATTTGAAAAACCTACCCAGGGTAGCCAGAAAAACAACAAATAACGTTTCTAGCATACAATAATACTAATGGTTCACACAAAATAAAGCCAATGATAATAGGAAGATCAAAATCAAAAGGCTTGAATGACTAGCAGTATAATCGTGAAATGGTCCCGCACGCGCTTTGTCCCTGAGATATGACAATAATTCTATAATCACAAATGTTCTTTACAGATGAAGGATTTTCCAAAAAACAAAAGCTTGCAATTCAAGCGTTTTTACTCTTAGATAATGCAGCAAGTTATCCTCCAGAGGAACAACTGAGGGGCGAGGATACGTCAATGTTTGTCATGTATGTATGTACATGCCGCCCAACGCAACTCCATTAATTCAACCAATGGACCAGAACTTAATAAGACCCGCCAAACTATACTACCGAAAATTTCTACTTTCGTCTGTCTTATCAAAAAATCCTTATCAAAGAATTTATTGAAAACAGTTAATCCTAACATTCTTTGTGCACCAGCTGATTTAAATTTATGGAATGAAGATAAGCAGATGAATGGTGTAAATGAGAGGGAAATTGACGATGGTGATGATGCGGACGTTCCCATTGAAGGTAGAAGTGTAGTAAACTTTGAATTGGGCTGAAGAAAAAAAGTATCATACACAGATATTATAGTTCTCCGTAAATTACGTGCACAAGCATTGTTAAACGCAAATTTACACATACTAAAATACCAGCTTATTTTTCTTCTTTTTAAACATGTGTATTACTTATCGCTGTCAAAAGGTTTTGTTTTTATTGTGTTATTACGTTTCTTAATAGATAATGATTTGCTTATTAATAAAATCTCGTTCGCTAACATAAACATTTCGATTAGTTCACGATATCGAGCGTCTGCTGTAATTGTAAACAATAGAGTGTTACACTATCAAATTTAATTACATAAGCACCCGACTGTGCACTGTTAACCGTACATTTAAAAGAGTCGTAACTTGTACACCCTTTAGTACTAATATACACTGATGGCGCGTTTGCATTATTCAGGGTTAGGTTTCAATAAAATTCTTTTGTATTTCAAATTATGTACACTTGAACTCGACAAGTTTGAATACATTAAAAACGAATCTACAGTTCGTTTCGTCACATAGGTCACGGCCGAAGTTACAAACAAAGAAGAAACAAAGGGTAGTTTCGAATATACAATGTGATTAATTTTCAAGGAATCTATTGCTGTGTATTTTATTCTTTCTCTTTTGGCACAACATTAAGTATACAACTATAAAGACTGTTGTTTTGTTTATCTTTTCAAACATCATAAAACGGTAAAGGAAAAAAGATTCCGATTTCCAACTCATGCGGTCTTTCCTGTTGATATTAGTGAATTAAAGGTTCTATCTGTCATGTTGGTATCATGTATGTAGATAATGTCACGCAGTCCTGTATCATGTTTTTGTACGCGTTAACGTATCGCCAGTTAAATTGAACGAAGTAAATGTTTATAACACAATAATGTGTTCTTAATTATTGACCCTGTGCATTAC